>CAEGAE010010956.1:0-21474 GCA_903067095.1 Girardinus metallicus
TGTATTCATCTTCAGTCAGTTTAATAGAGGAACTCTCACCTTGCACAGCCATTTATAGTGTTTGTGTTCATGTTAGCGACGGGATTTGACTATGAGGGGCCGTTTAGGACAAAAACTGTTTTGTCTCTCACACACTACTAAAAACTCACACACACAAAATATTAAAACTGCGCATATATACTATTAAAATGTCACACATTTTTCTCACACGCATCCATAAAAGACTAAGATTGCACATATAAACTAATAAAATATAGACTCACCTTTTGTATGTGAGAGAAGGACTCAATGTTTGTATGTGAGGGTGATGTCACGGAAGAGGCGGGGCATCATTTGGAGATCAGATCGCGCATGCGTTGATGCGAGAATGACGTCAGCTTCATGCTGGATACTGGAGCTCCACGGCGTTTAGCTCAAGGCTAATCCGATTTATAAACGTTAATTTCGGCCAGCTGTTCTCTCCCGCTCCCTCCTCAAGCGCTCGGCGGTTCACTTAGGGCTTATTCCGGGGTTACAAAGCTGGAATAAGCGGCCTTAGAACCGGCGTTAGAGCCGGCTCTAACGCCTTACTCCGGCGTTAGCTCTGGTGTTAGCTCCGCTTCCTCCTCAAGCGCTCGGAGGTTCACTTATGGCTCTGACGCCGGTGTTACCGACGTTTATCTCAAGGTTGATCCGATTTGTGAACGTTAATTTCGGCCAGCCGTTCTCTACTGCTCCCTCCTCGGAGGTTCACTTAGGCCTTATTCCAGTGCTAAGGCCGCTAACGCCGGCTATAACGCCGGTTCTAAGGCCGCTTACTCCAGCTCTAACGCCGGAATAAGCCTTAAGTGAACCGCCGAGCACTTGAGGAGGGAGTGGTAGAGAACGGCTGGCCGAAATTAGCGTTCATAAATCGGATTAGCCTTAAGCTAAAGGCCGCTTACAGTATGACGTCATTGTCGTATCAACGCATGCGCGATCTGATCTCCGAATGATGCCCCGCCTCTTCCGTGACATCACTCTGACACATACAAAAGGTGAGTCTATGTTTTATTAGTTTATATGTGCAATATTAGTCTTTTATGTATGCATGTGAGAAAAATTGCATATGTGTGTGACATTTTAATAGTATATATGTGCAACTTTAATATTTTGTGTGTGTGTGTGTGTGTGTGAGTTTTTAGTAGTGTGTGAGAGACAAAACATAGTTTTTGTCCTAAATGCCCCCTCATATTTGACATCTGCATTCGTCACACACAGAAACATCTACCAGGTCTGTAACGTCATGATGCTCTTTGCCACCCATTTGTTGCGACCGGAATGATATGAAATTTATTTTCCGGTTTTCCAGTAAAGCTACGTATCTAAAGCCGCCCGCAGTGTTCCGTCTATCCGTTTATCTGTATAAATAATCCCGCTGGACTCCAGGCATCGCTGCCGTCATTTTAAGATGCTTATTGGTCGCCCGGAAAAAAACAAAAACCCAGACATTATCATGACTCGATAAAATCCTCCCAGGCCGAACTTGAAAACTGGAGGTTATGCTGCTAACACTTAGCTTTCGTCAACAACTCAGGCGGTAGTGAGAGCGCAAATAAAGTCCCGGCCGGAACACGGTGCGCTAAATAATAACGCATAATATAACGAGGCTTCGAGGAAGATCAGTTTTCCTCGAGGAATTTTAATAATCGAGGTACTCGAATCACTCGAGGAATCGTTTCAGCCCTAGTCTGGACAGTTTCTGTGAAAGCACACAAAGCTTCCCAAATACGTCAGCAGAATCAGGGTTGAAACAGCACACACGTTTACAGCACACACAGAAACATGCCTTTTCAGTAGGCTGACATTTCTGGATTAAAAAAGTCCTTTTTTGACCTCATAAAGTATAATTTTCAGGACTATAACAGCTCTTTATTATCAAAATGAAAAGAAATAAAGACTAAAATTTTCCTCTGTGTGCAGTTAGTAAACATACCATATTTACCTTCTTTTTTTATATAATTATCATTTTTAGCTTAAAGTAGAGTTTAATTCTGCTTTAAGCTAAAAGTAGAATTACTTTTAAGCTAGAAGTAGGAATTACTTTTAGCTTAAAGTAAAGCTAAAAGTTTTTCATTATAAAAAATTCGACCCTTCACACCCCAAGAGGGCTCCCAAGATCATTATTTGATTTTATTTTGTAGTGCACATTTTTCACATTTTTAGTGACAGATTTCAAAACATTAAACTTGCTAACTTGTTTACTGTAAAATTCAGTGTTTGTCTGCAGATGTTATTAAATTAATATGCCACTCTCTCCATTTAAAGATGCAAATTAAGTAGAGCATATTTTCTTGTCTGCTGTTCCTGTAAGGTTTAAATAGTTACACCAGTAAGATGTGAATTAAGATGTGAAGTAATAACACTAATTAACACTAACATTAGAAGGTATGTTACATACAAAGTGTAGCCTAGAAACGATGAAGTATCTGGTGTTGACATGTTGGTGTAGGGGGACCCGAATTAAAATCTGCTTTGGGTCTCTAAAAGGCTTTCACCGGCCCTGCTAGATGGCATAAATAAAACAAAACAGATACACAAATTAACTTAAAAACAGATTAAAAATCAATTCGTTAATCAAAAAAAAAAAACAGCCAAAAGACTCAAATTTTACCGTATGTCATACAATCATATCTCTGGATTCTCATATTCTGATCTGTACATGAGGAGACTGGGGGGAAAAATACCTACATAAAACACAGTCAAACCTTTAACATGAGTAATAAACTGTGAAAAAAGTTTTACTGAATTTATCCTGCTGTTCACACGTCGTACATTTTGTCTTCCAGCTCTAACCCCAGCGGTACGTTATTAATCTGTTGATCATGTTCACTCCAGTTTCCCATTTTTTGGTTAAATTAAAGAAACAAATGAACTTTTCATTGGTATTTGTCTTTTTTTTTTTTTTTTGTCGTGATGTTACATGCCGCCCTTGCCATTGTCTCGTTCAAGCACATCTTCACGCCAGCTTCTGTTGTCGCATCTCAATGAGAAACAATGAGAAAACAAAACAATAACGATGCGTTATTAGCGTAATGCAAAAAACATTGCAATAAAAACAAATTAACATTGCGTCGTTATGCACATCTCTCACTTTCTGCCCGGTTACTGAATGGTTCTTGATGCTCATATTGTTTCATCATAATAAATCTCCCCGAACGCTGGGGACGGCTGCCCTCAATTAGACATGTGTTATAATAGGCATGTCATGTGATCCGTCATCTCTGAGAAATGATTTCCCTCCTTATCGTCCTTCTCTGCCCTTCCGTGGACGTTTTGCGATGAGAACTGTGTGCCAGTGCGGCGCATGACTAATAAAATTTGAAAAAAAAAAACAAAACGTGAGCATCATTATGACTGAGCACAGCTAATGTGGGTTTGGTTGTTACATTTGGTGTCATCAATTACCTTTTGTGTTTGTTGGAAGGTTTGGGCCGCCGTTCCTAATGAGGGAGGACCGGTCTATTTCCTGGGACCAGCTCCAGCAGAGTATCCTCAGCAAGCTGTATTACCTGATGATCAACGGCGCTCACGCCCAGGTAGTCGGTTTACACCAGTATTCAGGTGATGGTGAACGTGAAGATGTTTTGTTTTGCTTCCGCTTCTGTATTTTTCTGCCCAAAATGGATGGTAGGCATTTATTTAAAGGGGAAAATGTCACATCTTTCACATTTTATGCTTCCGTTTGGGTCTCGGCTTCTTCTAGAAGTTCTTATCCACTCGTTGTTTGGCAATAAGTTACCGTTTTTTGGTGTCTGGAAAGTTAGCCATTTCAAAAACCTTCCGATTTTTGAGTCAAATACGACGGGGGAACTGCGCCTAGCGACCCCAGTTGGGCCCAGGCCCTTTGGTCAGTTGTAAAATGGCTGCTGAAAAAAAAAAAAAACTAGTTTTATTATTGACTTACCATTCAGAGTCCAGTTGCTGCATTCTTGTTGGTTGTGCAGGAGGCTCTGCTTCTGCTTTTCAATTGTTGTACAATTGTCCCTCTGCTTGCAGCCATTATCATGTGCGACTGTAAACGGTGAGTTTTGGGCGTGGCCAACTCAACGTTTGGATTTAAAGTGACAGGAGGCCCTACGCAGAACTGACTAGAATAAAATTTTATTGTCGGAATGATTTTGTGCAAACACAAAATGTAATCAGCATAATTTGTACAGCCCATAGAGTTATGCTAATCTGTTCAAGGAAGCATAATAGGTCACCTTTAAGGAGCAAAAAGTCTTACAATATTGTCACTTAAAGCGAAGTAGGCAGCAAATGAGGTAAAAAAAACAAATAACAAAGCAGCAGTAAAATAATATGTGGCAGTAAATTTAATCAGGATATTAAAAAAGGGGGTAAAATAATGATCCGTCTATGAAATTTATAGAACCTATATCGAGCGCCCATGTGTGAGTGTGGGTGTGCTGTGAGCTCCGGCTGAACCGGGACACGGTTTCCGTCTGCCACGTCGGCTGGCGCACCTGTTCCTGAGCGGGTTTATTGGCTCGAGAGAGAGGAAAGCGCGGCCGCCCGACGGCGCCGGGTAAACCCGGTGGGAAGGGAAGCGCCAGCCGGAGACGGCGAGAGCCGAACGTCTCGCGGCTCTCAGCGGCGCGGCTAAGTAGCCTCAGGTGATCTGTTCCCTGGCCAAGTCACGGTCCACAGCAGAAACACAAGCAGAGACTGGAGCAGAGAATCATGTATTGAGAGCGTTTTTCAATGAATATAATGGTAACGGCATAATAACGCAAGATAGCATTTTGATATAAAAAAAAAAGACTTTAAATTCTGATGGCCATTTAACACTAGAACTGGAAGACATTTTAACTAGCCTAAAAAATAAAAAAAAAATAAACAAAACAACAAAAAACGACAAATAAAATGAATTATAAAGTCTAAAAAAAGCAAATTTATTTCCATAATTTCAATTTGTGCAATGCTACAGTTGATGGAAACGCAGTATGATCTGGCAAAAAAAAAAAAAAGAAACACTTTAGGGGGTGTGAATACTTTGTTTTTGTATTTTTAAATGTAAATTTTCATTACTTTTCCCCAAAAATGTAAATTTTCTGTTGTTGCCTGACATATTCAAGAAAAACTTGATCGTTATCGCTTCCAAAGGTGGATCAACAAAGTATCAATACTTAAACTAAATAAAACGCTGTGAATACTTATGTGCATCCCTTTTTTTTAAAAAAAAAAAAAAACACTTCAAAACACTCAAAAATCTTGTTTTCCACCTCATAATAGGGTGGAACTTTGAGGAGAGACATTAATTGAACCCAGTTTAGAATAAGAGTGAAACATAACAGAATGTTGAAGAAGTGGAGCACCGTGAATACTTTTCGCTCGTTGAACAGGCTGCATCCTACCACGCTGGATTTCTCCCGTATTTATTTCACAGTATTTATAAAATCACTCTGCATGCATCGTTTTTGGATTTCACACACCTGTGGCCAATTATTTGAGCCAGTCGGTAAAATATTTCTGATGACACCATCGATCTCTCTTGCATGTTTCTCGACGTGGTTAGCTACGGAGTACAATGCCGCTTTTGTTCCGACGGAGTGAAATTTAATTAATCTTTCTGTCAATCCCTCGACCAAACAACGGGTTGTTTTGTTTCCACTCCTGCTGTCGAGATTGTAAAACCAGAGAGATAAAAATGCAAATTCAAACGGAGGCGGCCATGCTGTTCATATGGTCAAATCAATTATTTACTTCCCAGGAGATAAGTGGTCCTTTAGATTCATTGTTTGCTGGCAGACTTGGTTCCTCCAACGAAGACGGTTGTGTTTTACCGCGGATGCCTTGGTTTCGGCCGTGTAGCCAAACGAAATCGTAATCGCGCGTGAAGCCAGGTGACGTTTATTAGATGCAGCGTGGGTGATGATACGTGCAGCGGCGCTGCTGGCCGGGTCTCGCCGTGCTCTCCGAGTCGGAGGAAGAAAAGAAGACACAGATGCAGTGTGTTCGTGAGCTCCTTCAGAGATCGTCTTTGTGCCCCTCGCCGTCAGCCGTTTAATTAAAGCCGAGCTCATAAAGCATAATCAGTTCGCTGGCGCACACCTTTGCCAGCGAGGGAGCGATGCTCAGAGCAGATGTTTGCTCCAAACCTTTCATCTCTACAGGATCTTTGGCTTTTTTTTCTTTTTTTTTTTATGTTTTTTTTGCAACACCAAATTATTCTCCCAAGTGGAGAAACTAAAATGAGTTAAAAATTTAACTCATTTTAGTTTCAGCGATGGTGCAGTTCCCAAAGTTTAAATGTGACTTTTCAGTCATTTTTTTTGTATTATTATTGTTGCTAACATAATTTAGCATGCTTTATTTTAGCAACGATATATGACCACAGGCATTATTAAAGGGGCAGTATCATGTATAATTGGCTTTTGTGTTTAGCTTTACATCATGTTGTAAAGTCATTCCCCCATCAAAAACATACCTGGAGTGTTGAAGTTATTCTTTTATGTATGTTTGAGAAATCCTTTAATTTGCCATGGCAACCATTCAGCTGTGCAAAACCTAGCCCCGCCTTCGAGGGCAGCTAATTGCTACTGGCTCCTTCAGACTAGCCAACAGCAGTTAGCAAACACCTGGTGGAACTGTGCATCAGCTGAGCTCATTATAGGAGCTACTTCTCAGTGCAATGCTGACAGAAACGTTGTTAAAGGGTTAATAGAGGAGCCATATTGTCATGACTTCCTGAAGACAGGGTTTTCAGGAACTTCTTAAAGACACAGAGGCCAAATTTCAACGTGTCACATTAGAAAGTCAGACTTCTTTTAAGTCATATTTGATCTATGCATAATTTTTATGACAACTGAAGGTAACATAGTTGTGTGATTGTGCTGTGAAGTGGCACCTGGTGCCTGGAAAATACATAATACCGCCCCTTTAAAACAACTCAACGTTGTTTTGATGCTACATACAGGAAAACTTCTGCCTTTTTATCAGGATAGGGATGAAGACGAGTGGGAACGAACATTGAGTTTAACTATTATTACACAGCCATTATAATGAAGCTAACACAAATAGATTGTGAATTAATGGCCACAGTTTGGCAACATCCCTGGCTTAAAAATCCAACTGCACAGTTTAACGAAAAAGGACCATAGCGCAGGGCATTCTGGGAAAATATAGCCAAAACAGACGCGAGAGTCTAGCGCTAGCAGGAGAAATGACTCACCAAAGACAAAAGAGAAATCTGACACTGAGGCTACTCTCTTTCTTGTTTACATTTCTTGAAGAAGGAAGTCGCGCTTATGTCTTCTTTGGAGTGTCATTTCCTTCAGTGATTCTTGGTGCAGCGCCACCACAGGCGAGGAAGGGAACAGCTTTTTTTCATCTGACAGTGCGGTGTGAAAGAGAACCGCACCGGCTGAAAATGTAACAGATGTTGTCATTTTGATTGGTCCAATCAAACCGAGTCGACCAGACTATCAGGTGTGGACACACCCTTCATCTGAGGTCAGACAATGTCGTGTTTTCCGTCCCGTTTTTATCTTTGCTGAAGATTAAGAAAGGTTTACCCGAAAACAAAGGTTAAGTAAGATATCAAAGCTGAGGAATAGAGCAAATGTAAAAGCAATATGACCCTTGTAATGGTGGTATTACCCAGCAGAAATTCAAACCAGTCTGGTCTGGATTTACAAGATTTTATTTATTTTATTTTATTTTTTTCCCAAAATTTGACCCCATAAAAATGTGTGAGCCAGGACGCAATCTTGGCTCACACATTTTTAGTCATGTGTTTTGTTGAAGAATATTAAATGAGTGTTTTGATTTACTTCTTTCCCTGAAGTTGGCATTTCATTCAGGGGAGGAAAAACTGCAAATACTCCACAGCCGCTAGAAGCTGAGAGTACATTAATCCAACCGGGGGAGATGTTGAAGAAAAGCGCCTGAACTGTCCAGCTCTATTACGCAAACTGCCTTCTTGGAAACGAAGGGGGAAAATATGGACAAATCTGTAGCTTTTTAATCGAAAGCAGCTTATTAGAAATGTTTTATTGGAGAGAGTGCAGCTCAAACTCATAAACCACCAACCCAGAACCAGAACGAGGCGCTTCCCACCGCGTTCCTCTAGCTTCCAGGCCGTCACCACGCATTGACAAAACCAGCTCTTCTTAGCTTGACGTCTTCCATCTGGATCCACGAGACAAAATCTCAAAATCACCAGAATAAACTCACTGGAAATAGAATCTTCCTTGGATTCCTGTGTAAAGTTTACATCCTCCAGACGTCCTTCACTGAAACGTCAAAATCAATTTTTCCAAGTTCAAAAGTCAAAAAGCAAGGATTTTCTCACGCTCCGTCACTCCTCTTGACCAGAGGCATGAGAGGAATTTCACCCGGACACTGTCCAGATTTTCACACTAAGCAATGACTGCTAGGTCGGCTTTTGCTATTCTGCAACGCCCTAAAAGGAAAAAGCAGGTGGAGTTGCATTGCAATACACAGAAAATCTTGGACGCAATTTAACAATAATCTTAACATATTGACATGATAAACAGAAACAGTAGAAATCTAAATAAATGTAAGCATTTCCCTCTAAATAATCAATATCCTTTGAGAGCAAATCAAAAATGGTTTTAGGTAGAGTTGAGAAGCTGCAGCACAAAAATAAAATAACATTTTAAGAGAGAATCTGAAACGAAATGTTTGATCTCATCATGCAAGTACAAATTGAATGTCGATACCAGCTGGATCGAGAACAGAGAGATGTGCGTATCAAAACCAGAAGGCATTGTGAAGAGTCTGTCTGAAGCTGGTAAAAGACTAGCAAGGCTCACAAACCCAGAGGGACTGAAGTGCCACCCGGAGTGGAAGAAGACATTTCTCCAAAAGCTGTATAAAAAGCCATATTATAGTTTACAAATACACTTGTATAGAAAGATCTTAAAGGGAAGTATTATTTGTTTTCCAGGCACATGGTGCCATTTTATTGCACAATCAACAAACTATGTAAACTTACTAATTTAACGGCCTGAAATTGGGCCTCTGTCTCTTTAAAAACTCCTGCTCTTTCTGCAACTGCGCCTCCAGGAAGTCATCGCCACATCATTCCTCTGTTAATCCTTGAACAATGTCTTTGCGCTGAGAAGTAGCTCATATAACGAGCTCAGCAGAGCCACAGTTCTGCAGCTCCCAGTTGTTTGCTAATTGCTACTGGCTAGTCTGAAGGAGCTGAGCGGGGAAGTCGCTCTTTGAGGCGGACGCTTGGAAACTGCGGCTGCAAGGAGGAGCTAGATGCACCCAAGCATTTTGCTCAGCTGAAAAACGGTCGGGTGGTTGCCATGGGAGATAAGAGCATTTCTCAAACACGCACGAAAGAATCGCGGCATGTTTTTGGTGAGGGAATAACATTATAACATGATGGAAAGCTACAAAAAAAAAAAGTTGATTTTACATAATACCGCCCCTTTAATGTTTTGGCGTCTGAGATCGACCAGCAAACTGTTGTCAGAACTGAGTTTTCTGTTCTGTGAAATTTAGGGTGCATGTATTTATATGCCTGACGTGCTTCGGTACAACCTAAGTGATGTTTTCAAGCGGTTTATGGTTGACGATCTTTAACAATTATCATTTAATTTTCGCTTAAGGGTTGCATATTCCATTGGACATCTGTATTTTCCAGGAATGGAGAAACGATCCCAGCTGGCAGATAGACAGCAGACCTGAGAAGAACAAGAGGAAATCAGTTTCATTTTTTTGCAAAGCATGCCTTTATCCCTACATCGTACGCAGATCCCAGCGTAATATCTCTGTGCCTCAGAGGGGGAGGAGAGACATTATCATCTTATTTGTGTTTTCATTTTCTATCCAGCTCGCGTTTTTCAATCAAACTCCAGAGATTTTGAGGGAGCAGGCTGATTGTCTGGAGGTATATTAATATTTTTGTTGGCAAAACTCTTCTGCCAGAGGACAAAAATAAAACTCCACGATGAAACTTATTCTCTAACTTCTAAGATCTCAAATGTTGGCGGCAGGAAGCTGTCACTGCTTTTAACGCTCCTAACCTGGTTTTGGTGCGTTTCATTAGTTTCAACCTTCACACACGGCAAATATGTCCACCTTAAGTACATCCCAGAGTTTAAAAATGTTAGATTTTATGAAAAAAAAAAAAAAAAACTACATTTCTGCATTAAATGGTTGCTAAGTCTGCCTGCATATCAGCCTCCAGCAGAGCTTCTGATCCCAAATGTCACATTTTTACAAGCCATGGGGAAAAATTGAAGCTTGACCTGGTTTATTTATTTATTAATTTATTTTTTTTTTCAGAGATCACACTCAACGTCACAAATTTATAGGTCCAAATATTTGATTTATTATCAAACGGAAACTCCTCAGCAAGCTCCATTTTCATGGCCTACAGTTTGGCTGTTTGACAAGAGAAGATAAAGAAAATTTTGCCTTTAGTATGAAGGCAAAACGTGTTTTTCTATGCTAATTTTTGAACAGAAGATCTGTGAAGTCATCAGTCGTAGTTTCCTTTTGGTTGTAGAAAGATGTCAGCTTGTTTATAAAAAGAAGTTAAGTCGTCTGGAAGCAAGCGGTTTCTTCATCCGAATGTCAGTCTCAACGTGGAGCTAGCTTGTTTGAGCCTCCAGATTGCATCTCTTTAGCCGGTTGGGTGGATTAGCTAATTCTACCTGAACAGTTTTCAAACACCTAGAACTTATCGTTTTCGATTTTGTTGCCCAAGTGATGGAAAAATCCAAAAGTTTTGTCCACTGATGGAGCTAAATTTGAGATGTACTAAACTGCTAAAATTAGCTAAAACAGAATATAGGCTAGGAAGCTGATACAGCAGTTGCCTGAATCAATGTTAGCTTAAAATTTTAGCTGTTTTTAAAGCGTAGACATTTTAATATTTACTAATACAGCATTGTATTTCACACTGTTTTCATTTGGAGTTATTTTTAGAAGCTAATATCAGCTAACGCAAGCGGTCGTCCTCCTACCACTTCCTGTCTTCCACTCTGTCATTTCCTCCAGTAATAACGTCCGGCTGTTGATCAGGTGACTCGTCGTGTGATGCGGGGGGGGGGGGGGAAGTGTTTCCATTTCATTTCACCACTTCCTCCTGTCTCAAAAAACTAAAACTTATCGAAGAACGTGAGGTTTTTTTGCAAAATCGTCATGTTTCTGTTAAACGAATTTTGTTGTCGTATTTTCAATTTGCGCTATTTTACGGGGAACGGAAACGCAGCTAGAGTTGTCGTAGAAAGCAGAAAGCTTTTTCCGGTGTGTTGACGGTATGTTTGTTGTGTTCTTTCAGAATATCAGAGTGCTTTTCAACATCCGCGTGGTGGGAGGATCCACGTTTCACAACTACCTGTCGCCTCAGGACGGGCGACCGCTGTACCACCCTGCCGTCGACAGGTGAGAGTTTGAAACCGCACGATGTGCCGCCATTGTAGAGCTGGAGAGAGCAGATGTCCGGACATGCATTTTGTCCAGCTTGTTGACTTGAGTTTCCCGTTATCTGCCAGAGCGGATGTGAGCGACGTGTAAATTATCAGCTTTGATTCGCCGGGTGTTGATTACCCTTCCTGCTGAATCCGTGCTGCAGTGTGTTCCCAATCCCCTCATGCTTTTTTCTTTTTTTTTAACAATTTTCCATAAAACATAAATTATTGTGGTGTAGTCTTGTAATATTCTCTTTCCTTGAAGCTTCGTTTCACTACGTAATATGCAAAAGATGCTTAATATTAAAAAGATACATGTGATTTGTTTGTTTATAAGAAATTAAACATTTTATTTGCATATGAAATGCTATTCATCAGAATGCTCGGTAAATTTTCTCATATTTACTAAGTTTTCTCTCCAATCTGAACATAGTATTGTGTTTTAAACTACTGCTACTCTTCCGGTTCTTGTTCAGTCAAAACCAAGACTAAGGTCAAAGGTCAGAGAGAAAAAAATCCAATCAAAATTCAGCACTGCAATGACATGACCAAACTTTTTTTTTTAAATCAGCTGATTATATTACATGTAATGCATTCAGTCTGAAGTGAAATTAGAAAATCTTGTCTAATTTGGCAAAGTCTCTCTTTACACTCGCCAACCCCTCTCTGGCTTTTTGCGTCTCCGCTGCGATTGTGACATAAGTTGCAGCGTCGCGTCGGTTCTTCACAAGTGCAGATTCGACGGCTCGCGGTGGCAGAAAGGGGAGTTGCTGATTTTTGGCGTCATCTTGAAAGAACTTCCATTTGTGCGGCTTAAGATGAGTTCATTCACCCGCTGAATGGCGCTGATGGGAGCAGAAGCTTTCAGGATCTTTTGAAATGCAAATGCGTCGCACGTGGTATCCTAGAAACCCGTGTGATGACAGCGCCGGAGCCCGAGACGCTGTCCCCAAGTAAACCCAAATAATGTGTTCGGAGAACGGAGAAAACCACCGGTGATGTTTTAGTCTGCTTTGGTCCTTTTCTGTGGCGTTACCTGCTATACAATGTGATTGTAGGAGATGTAATTTATCATATGTCACTATTGCTACAACTTACCACCAGTAGTGTGAAAGTTTGATCCTGAAACTAGAAAGAGTTTGGCTGAAATGCAATTTCCCCAGTTAAAAATTCAAAAATAATAATATTGTGAATTCTTTATCTTTTGCATACACAATAAATTAAACATAATATTCCACTGCTCAGTTATTTATACTGTTTAGGCTAATTACTTTCTGTTTTGTTGGTCTACAAAACGTGTTTAGTGTATTCCAATCAATAAAAATTAGAATTTACTCATTTGCTGTATTTAGCAAAGTGTATTGGACGTCTTTCACCAAATCTGTTTTAGTTTTTAGTAAAACGTGGCTGTTTGTCACAATAAAAGTGAAAAAAAAGGCTAATACAACAAAAATTCTTTTTATGTTTAAGAAAATTTACATTTTCCAGGGAAAATTTCATCCGAAAAAAAAAAAAATACTATTCAAAGGGCCACAAATGAAACTGGCGAAAACAATAGGTTGACCAACTTGGTCCAAAATAAACTGCAACAAAACTTCTTTCAAATGGTTCAGAAAGTGAAATTTAGAATTGTAAAAATAGCGGAAAATAAATGATAAATTATGACGTGGCTCAGAGCATAGAATTAGACTGAATAGATCTGCCCTTATGGATCAGGCACATTGTCACTGATACCCAATCCAGAATTCTTTCCCATATTGGGACCGATGCAGACATTGACATTGCATCGGAGCGTCTCTAGTTTCAGCTGGTGTCAGACAAACTGCTACGAACTCCATCCATTTATCCACGTTCAATCGACTTCCTAGTTCTATCTGGAGTCCCAAGAGGTTTACTAAGTCTACTGGAACATTAACGACGAGAAAAACAAGAACTGCTCTGAGTTTCCCCAAGTCTTACGTAGAGCTTAGTCGGTGATATGTGCTGCTTATCTCAGTGTCACGTTTTCTTTGAAGGATGATTTAAGGTTTTCCGTCCGGAGATGGACTTATGTTTGTCCGCTCTACTCAGATTGTCGCATCCACTGACCACCCGTGGCAGCTGCATATTTCAGTGCTTCCAGACTCTCGTCTCGCGCCATTATTAAACAGCCGTTGCATCACATAACACCGTGGTGTCTTCACTCTGAATGTAGAGTGCCTTCGTGGATTATTTACAGTTTCCTGCTACGGCATTCCGGTTTTCTTAATCTGAATGATGTTTTCTGAAAAACAAGTAGTGACTGTGTAACCAATAAAAATCAAAAATTGTTCCCAACTATTTGCTTTTTTAAGAGTATTTTCAAACTGATTTGCAACAGACAGTGTTTCTGGTTTAAAAAAAAACATAAACTGCTCAAAGAAGTAATGCCGTACGTAGATGGAATATTGTATTTAAGATGCTGGTTCTGTCGCTGGATAAGATATGCGTGTGAGTGTTATGTATGGAAGGGATTTTAAATCCGATCTAGCTTTGTTTCTGAAGCACTTCAAAACACCCCCCACAGGGCCAAAACATTGCATATTAAAGATAGACATTAAAAAAATGAAAGGAAATGAAACCCTAAAATTATCCTGGGGTTGTAACTACAGAGTCGATGCATTAAATCCTCGTCTGTCTGTTTGTTTCTGTTTTTCAGTGCATGTTAATTGTTGTTTTCATTGTGCCTTTAAATTGGCCCTCGAGGACAAAAAGTTTGAGTTGGATACAAATATGAAAATCAGCCAGATAAAACAGGTGTGGAAGCAGCCACGCAATAAAAGCATTAAGGAAAAGTCAGGTTGAAGGAAAAGTCAGAGCAGATAGATGAGTTTTAAAGCTGCAGTGGGTAACTTTTATAAAAAAAAAACAAAAAAAAAACAACATTTTTGTTAAAATTCTCTTTATGTTATGGCAGTATAGTATAAGACAGATAATCTGTGGGGAAAAAAATCAAGCTCCTCTGCCTTCTCCCTGTACTAAATGCAGAAATTCACCACTCAGTCAGAAACAACCAATCAGAGCCAGGAGGCGGGTCTTAGTGCTGTCAATCATGCTCATGCTACAGCAAGACAACAGCCTGCCACAAATGCTAAGGCTAGTTAGCACAGCTATAACTGATGGCGGATAAGCGGTTTTTCTGGAACGTTAAGTTGCTTTGCCGCTGCTAGCTCATTTAGCAGTGTATTCACGAGGCTGATTGACAGCGCTGAGACACTCCTGCTGGCTCTGATTGGTTGTTTTTAACCTGGAGCGGTGCATTAATTCAGGAGCACAGGGAGGAGGCGTAGAGGAGCGATCTATTCACAGATCATCTGTCTCATATTAGACTTTTACTACATGATGACAGTTTTAACAAATATAGAAAATAATAAAATAATATTTTCTGTACAAGTTACATACTGCAGCTTTTAGAGGTCATTTAAAAACAGATGGAGAAGAAACCATTAAGGGTCGTTCTACATCTTATAATGTTAAAACCTTTTCAAGCATCTGATTCGGTTTTTGTCGGATCTTAAAACCAGATTAGGAACCCCTCAAAAAAAAAAAAAAATTATTTTGGCTATTAAATGAAAATAGAGCCACATTTTTTTTCTAAGGATTTTAGAAAGGAAAGATTGGCATTTTAACGTGCAAAGATGTGTGGGATCTGTTGCTGTTTTTTTAGAGGTAGGCTAACTGCATGGTGACAACACCTGAGAGCAGACTGATGTTAAAAAAATAAATAAATAAAAAATACCAAGACTAAAATGTCCTAAAGTGGAGAAAAATTCTTTAAAAACATCAAAGAAGCAGCAGCGGAACCGGCAGCAACAATCTTTGGTAAGAACGGACCGAGTCACATGGACAAAAAGTCATTCCCGTCTGAGAGCCCGAGTCCCGTCAACGAGTCAGGACCTGGAAGAATAGAAATGTTACTGATGGTTATCTATTTTTGTCAAATTATTTGTTATCATAATTACTATTCTTGGCTAAATATGTGTTATTTACACCGAGTTCGCGGCTAACGCAGGTGTCGGATCCCTCTTGTTTCTAACTGAATGCATTTTTCAGATTCTTTCCTTGCTTTTTATATCGACGTATTCTGGTCCAGAATACAGAGCTGTAACGTTACTGATACCTAGTGGTTAGAAAGCTTTAGTACATTACAGAGGCTGTCACCAATTTACAAAAAGATCTCAGTAGTTTTCAGGCTCTTAATAATTTATTCAAAGGGTTTTTTTTTTTTACCCTCCAGGATGGAATAATGATTAAATAAACAATTAATTACATTTTGGAAACACAAACTGAGTGGATAAGTGTGAATTTATTGTCTTTTTTTTCTAATACTCAAATATGAAGATACATTTCCACTAATAATAAGGTAAACGCCATGAACAAGATAGACTTCAGCCTGATACTTTTTATAGTATGACATATTTTTTTATTTTTTTATTTTTTTTTCATTTTGAGAATAAAGTCATAGCATTACAAGAACAAAGTTGGTCTGGGATTCTGAATCTCAGACCAACATGTGTTTTCTTGGGGAAAAAAAGCCAAAATTTGTTAACCGCAATTGATTAGTAGAAGATATAAAAAGGATAGAACTCTTCATCCGAACCGTTTCCTGTGTCCATTAGGGCCCTGAAGCTGTGCGGTTCCGGAGGGCCTCCTCACGTGAAGCTCATCATCGAGTGGGAGCACAGAGTCAAAGACTGGTCAGTGCGTTTGCCTTCCCTCTGTCCCTCTGTGACGCCTCGTTGCATCGCTTTGTACCTTTTCCCTGACGTCTTTTTTTCTTGCCGTTGCTGTTGCCGGGTGCCAGCCTGTTCGGTAACATTCGTGAGGAAGTGGTGAAGGACGGGGACAGCATACGAAACCTGCAGCAGCAGCATGTCCAGCAGTTCAGCTGCACCTTGGACGAGTGCTTCCAGCTCTACACCAAAGAGGAACAGGTGGAACTGGACTTAAAAGACACTCCGCCGCAAAAGCACTACATCTTACCAAGTTTTTTTTTTTTTTTTCGTCCAGTTCCTAGTGCAAATATTGTAGTTCACTGAAAATAAGACAAAACTGGCATAAAAGTAACCCTTCAGCGATATTTAGGAGCTTGTTTGAAGTCAACAATTCCTTACTATTGATGAAAAAGTGCTAGCTTTTCTCACTGGCAGATTATTTCACTTATAAGACATTTTTCCGATGTTATACACTTAAAGTGTATGTAAAAATTAATAATATGGACATAGCATATACATGTAAAGCCTAATGTGACCTATGTTTTACTCTTGAAAGAAATATTTTTTCCAGTACAAATATGCTAGCACACTTGAAATAACAATACTATTAATACTAACTTACAAGTGACTTTTCAGCTTGTTTAAGGTCAATATTTTCCTTTTATTGATTTTAAATATCTACTAGTTCCACTGGCAATTTTTTCTACTTATAAATGGGGGAAAATGTCTGTCATAATTGAAAAAAATTGCTAGTGGCAGACTTTTTTTAATCAATATTAAGGAATTATTGAAGAAAACCAAGTCTATATGTTACTGAAAAGTTATGTGTAAGTTAGTTTTATCTTACTACATTTGAAATGTAGTAAGATATTTCCTCTAGACTTACTTTGCAGTGTGTTTTGTTTTCCTTCCGCTTTACAGTTACACACTGCCGCGTCTTTCCTGGTCTGTCTCCTGAAATAAACATTCAATTTTGTGACTGTGACTTGACGAAATGTGAACGCATTCAATTGGAATGAGCACTTTTGCCAAGCTTTGGCCTCTTGTGGATTTTCTGCGTCCAACTTCGTGATTTTGTTCTCTCTCTTCGTCTTTCCGTGCCTTTCCTTCGATCAGCTCGCCCCAGATGACGCCTGGAAGTGCCCGTACTGCAAGCAGCTGCAGCAGGGCATGGTGAAGATGAGTCTCTGGACCCTGCCGGACATCCTCATCCTCCACCTGAAGCGCTTCAGGCAGGTGGGCGAGCGGCGGAACAAGCTCACCACCTTCGTGCAATTCCCCCTGGTGGGACTGGACATGACGCCCCACATGGTGAGCCGCAACAACGGCCCCCAGCAGAGCCCCCTTCAGGCGGGCTGGAAGCACTGCAGGCGGCCTGACCTGGCTCCTCCAGACTTCCTATACGATCTCTACGCCGTCTGCAACCACCACGGAGGGATGCACGGTGGTCACTACACAGGTCTGGATTCCTTCTAGGGCTGAACCGATTAATCATGATTAATCGCGTTAATTTTGAGTTTGTATACTCCAGTTGAGAATTAATCGATTACTAAATTAGTTTACAATTATTTCAACAGTTAATCATATTAATCATGATTAATCTAATCAATCCTGATAAATCTGATTAATCATGATCATTGGTATTAATCACGAATAATGGTATTAACCATGATTAATTGGATTATGACTTTCTGCCTTTTTTGAGTTTGTTACTCCAGTTGATGATTAATTGATTACTAAATTAGCTTAAGATTATTTCAACAGTTAGTTGTATTAATCATAATTAATGGCATAAATCGTATTACTCATGATTAATCATATTAATCATGATAAATCCAGTTTATGATTAGTCATTGAAATAATCGTCAACTAATTTAGTAATCAATTAATCGTCAAACTCAAAAGAGAAGAATATATGCATTTAAGATGACAAACCTTCTGTAAATATGTTTTACCCAGAACTTCTCAAGTGTCATAGTTTTAGCTTCATGAATCTAATATATAAAAGAAGCTTAAGTATTAAAATGAAAATTCTGCTGAATTTTAGCCATGCTCTTCAAATTAATCAATTCATCGTCAGAATAATCGATTACCAAAAATAATCGTTATCTACATCCTACTTTTTTTTTTTCCTCACCCACATAAACCTTGATTTTTCATTTGACCCATAAGTTACACATCTCTCTTTCCCGTCGCTTTACTTGTAGCCTTTTGTCGAAACTCGGTCGACGGTCAGTGGTACAGTTACGACGACAGCACCGTCGAGCCTGTCCCGGAGGCCGAGGTGTGCACACGAGGAGCTTACATCCTCTTCTACCAGAAAAGAAGCACCATCCCCCCCTGGTCTGCCAGTTCCTCCCTCACTGGTTTGTCCCTCTTCTCAGTGGTTTTGTTGTTTTTGTTTTTTCATGTGAAATATATGCGGAAAGAAAACCCCAAACAATTTGGTGTTTCTGGTCAGGTTCCACCAGTTCTTCCACCTCTGACCACTGGCTGGTCCGGCTGACCGGGGGAAGCAGCGGCGGCAGCATTGTCTCAGGGGTTCCCAGCCCGGCTCTTTTGGAACCGGGATTTGCTCCGGAGTCTCCTGAGTTGCCGGTGTTTGGAGACGAACCCAACAGAGGAGCAGAAGGAAGTGAGTATTTGTATTTAAAAGAATGAAAACTGCCTGCAGTAATTTATGTTGATGCGGTTTCACCGTTTTCCTGTGTTTAGGTGTCTGATGTGAACTCATCCAAAGTCTCAAACCGTATTTGGAAAAATTTGGTAGCTTTGGCAGTCCAGCTAAAGTCAAAACACTCAGAATAAAATTACCTCATCTGCACCAAAACAATGCTTATCGGGTTACAGTGCAGAAATACTTTTAGTCCCTAAACTTTTGTGTGGGTTTTTTAGTGGGTTTCTATGCGACTTGCCAGCACAAAATAGTGAATTTTATTGAACCATTCCCTCAAGATTTCCTGATTGTTTTTGATTTTTTTTTTTGTCTTGCATTAAAATCACTGATGTTCTTTTGCTACTTTAGAATTTCACTATATTTTTACCCAGTAAATCCATTCAAATATTTACATATGGAAGAAACAAGATGAAAGAAAAAAATGACAAGAAGACAGATTGGACACAAGCATTTTTATTCTCTAAATAACTTAAATATCTAAATTTCTGTCACTCGCCATGTCAGTGACGGGCTGTAATAAAGTGTAGAAGAAGTAAGAAACACTGCCACCTGCAGGTCGGAGTTTATTTAGCTCATCATCAACTCCGACCAGCATCCACAGAATGTGTATGTAAAGTTTCATGGTGGTGTGTTCAAGGTCAAGAGCAGTGTGGGCATTCTGCCACACTTAACATTTAGCATTTTTATTCCAGTTTTGCACTACTTTGTAAAGTGTATTTCATAAAATCATGGGAATACCTCTGCAAAGGACTATAAGTGGTTAAATAATTTGAATATACCAGATTTTGGTAAGCGCACGCCTGATATTTAATGTGTTTTTCTAGATGGCTCCAATCAGATGATGCGAGGTGCCAAGGTTAGGAGCTTAAGCATGAGGTCACCTGCCAAACCCAAGGACGCCCTGAACAAAGTTCTTCCACTGCGTTGGTCTTTTGGGTCCAAAGACCGCATCAAGCACCTGGCACAAGTCCAGTCTGGAGAGCTGGTGGAGTACCTGGAGTCTGGACGTCGGCCCAGATGCACCAAAGACCCTATCGTCACACTGGTGGCCACTCCGCCACAGAGAAGAGTCCTTGGCGTGGGACACGACTGCAGCTCACCGAGCGGCAGCAGTCTCAGCTGTACGGACAGGCTCAGCTGTGACGCTTGTTACTCTCCCAAAATCCCAGAGGGGCAAAGGCGAGCCTGTCTGGAAAGAAACGCGGGCCAAGGATCTGATAACGACGGAAACCTCCGTTCAAGAGATGATGATGGTTTGAGGCAAGGATCTTTATCTAAGAGACTGAGAACTGACCAGGTCAGGGCTCTAGACTTCCACCTGCAAAGAGGGGGCATTCTGGGTGGCCATATAAGCCACAGCGCTCCTCCGAGCAGGGAGTCTACGCTTAGAAGAACCACCGTTCAGGCGACTGGCCTCACCAGGGCCCAGAAAGACTTACTACAGACGATGGAAGGCAGGAGGAACCCAACAGGAGAAGAGGGTCAGAGCCAAGAAAATCTCTTGTCATTTTTCAAGCCGATTTTGACAAACAAAGACATTCCTAGGTCCCCAGGCAAGGAACAAGTGAGACAAATGAATGGCCACGAACATCTGGGAAAACTGGCGAGCAGTAATTTAGCCAAGCTGTCGCTTTCCAACGGGACTCTTCCAGCACCAGGCAGCAGCGTTCCCACCTGCGACGGCCACAGCTGCAAAGCCCAGCTGGTCAATGGAAAAGCTGTGAATCAGGAGCCTGTGGACATCCAGCGGGCTCACAGCTCCAGCAACATCCAGACCAAGCTGGATTTCACGTTTCGCAGATGTGCCTCCCTCCAGAGGAACGGGGAAGTGGGGATCCCTCAGGCGCACCGTGTCCTGCTGTCGGACAAGCCCGGCTACTCCACGCTGCAGCGGACGCGGTACAGCACCACTTCCCTGGGTAGGCAAAGAGGCCTCCATGAACGCTGGCAAAGATGTGTGGAAAGCCTTGAAGTAGATTCCTACTTAGTAATCTCACACTGAGAAACGAAGAAGAATTCAGTGATTAATTTGAGAGAATTTATTCTGAGGGTGGGCAAAATTGTTGACACCCCTGCTGTTAATAGCGTGGTAGTGGCTAAGCTGGTATGGAGTTCGTCGTGTTGTAGATGGGTTGCAGGTTTGAATCCGTGCTACATCTTTATCTTTTTACCATTGTGACACCGTCTTCGCACCAGGATAGCTGTGGCTACAGTGTAGCGTACCACCATCTACATGTCAATTACAAAACTCTGTTGATATCCAGCTAATGTAGAAAAAACACAATTTCACAATTGCCGTGTTTCCGTTAAATAAGAAACGCAAGTTAAGTCTCATTTGAATAAGTCTGTTAACACAATAAGTCATTAAAAAACATGCTGCACCATCCTCCTCCTAGGACTTCCTGTTGTCTCCTTCGTCTTTTCCGCCAGTGGTAACAAATGGTTGTTGATCGCATTACTCGGGCGAAGCGAAAAACGTTTTTTCCATTGCAGTTTTTGTGAAATACTCAAATTTTGGCCAAAAAACCCACGTCATCATAGTCCAAAGAACTTTTTATTAAAAAACGTGAGGTTTTTTTTTTTTTTTTTTTTTTTTTTTTTTTTTTTTTTTTTTTTTTTTTTTTTTTTTTTTTTTTTTTTTTTTTTT
>CAEGAE010010958.1:0-26187 GCA_903067095.1 Girardinus metallicus
GAGTGATGTCACGGAAGAGGCGGGGCATCATTTGGAGATCAGATCGCGCATGCGTTGATACGACAGTGACGTCAGCTTCATGCTGGATACTGGAGCTCCACGTTGTTAGCGGCGTTTAGCTCAAGGCTAATCCGATTTATGAACTCTAATTTCGGCCAGCCGTTCTCTCCCGCTCCCTCCTCAAGCGTTCGGAGGTTCACTTAGGGCTTACTCCAGCGTTAGAGCCGGAGTTAGCGGCCTTAGCACCGGAGTTAGAGCCAGAGAAAGCGGCCTTAGAACCGGCGTTATAGCCAGAGAAAGCGGCCTTAGAACCGGCGTTAGAGCCGGAATAAGCCCTAAGTGAACTTCCGAGCGCCTTAGGAGGGAGCAGTAGAGAACGGATGGCCGAAATTAGCGTTCATAAATCGGATCAACCTTGAGTTAAACGCCGCTTACTCCGACTCTAAGTGAACCTCGAGCGCTTGAGGAGGACGCGGTGCTAACGCCGGAGTTAGCTAACGCCGGAGTAAGGAGTTAGAGCCGGCTTTAACGCCGCAGTACAGACCTAAGTGAACCTCCAAGCGCTTGAGGAGGGAGCGGGAGAGAACGACTGGCCGAAATTAGAGTTCATAAATCGGATTTACCTTGAGCTAAACACCGCTAACACCGTGGAGCTCCAGTATTCAAAACTTGAAGCAAACGTCACTGTGGTTTCAACGCATGCGCGATCTGATCTCCAAATTATGCCCCGCCTCTTCCGTGACGTCACTCTCACGCATACAAAAGGTGAGTCTATATTTTATTAGTTTATATGTGCAATCTTAGTCTTTTATGTCTGCATGTGAGAAAAATTTTATATGTTTGACATTTTAATAGTATATATGTGCAATTTTAATATTTTGTGTTTGTATGAGTTTTTAGTAGTGTGTGAGAGACAAAACAGTTTTTGTCCTAATCGGCCCTCATATGGAATCCCCTGGTGGCCTCTATCGAGCTGCATCGCGGTGACGTTGGTACCGTCTTATATCAGGATGTCTGATATAAAGACAGACATTCTTTCTATCTGTCTGACCGACTCAGGCTGTATGAAAACTCCAGTGTATGAAAAAATATTCTTGCCCATCATTTGATAGTTAGAGGGCACAGATCCCCCCCTAACCCCCCTCCTCACCATGGACCCTGAACAACATGGAGGCTCTGAGAATCATTAGACTGAGGGCAGCCAGACTATTTATTTTGCTAAATTATTATATTTAGCTAAATATTATTGCTGAGGGGCACAAGTAGGCCTTCTGACATACAGATGAAAAAATAAAAATAGAAAAAAATATTTTTTGAAAAAAATAAAAACTCACATCAAGGACAAAAGGGACAGGGGCTCAAGCCCCCTTCGCCCCCCCTCTGCACGTGCCTGAAACATGGTATCGGCATCAGATACACAAACCTGAAAACACCTGGAGAAGCCGATCCGGGCTGATCCCTTATATACAGAAGAGACAAAACAAAACAAAAAACCATTAGGGGTTTTCCATCAGTTTCAGATTGTTTATCATATCATCCGGTTCTGCATCTTGTTGTTTGTCCATAAATTTTAGAGATAAGAAGAGAGTTATTTGTGAAAAATGGGGAAAGACGGTTTGGTTTTAAGAAAACGACATTTGTGAATGAAAAACTTGCCCATGATAATTATTACATTTACTAGCCTTTCAAATTTCTTTTCTTTTCTCAGAGTCCCAAAAATGATGTCTTTGTTAGAAAATTCAGGTCAGATTGAATTTTAGGGAAACGCCAGTGGTGACCATCATCCCATAAAGCTTTGCAACAGACACAGTCATAGAAAATATGTTCAGTCGACTCAACATAACGTCACAAAACAAACAAGTGTTTTCATCAGTAGCAAATCGAAGTCTAAGGATTCCTTAGAGGGTAAACGCCTGACGAGACTTTGAAGTGGACTTCCTCAGCTTTTGGAGGAACGGGAAGATTTAAATCATTTGTTCTGATTTTTTGCCTTTGAGCTTTTGAAAAACAAAAGCGATATAACATTTGGATTTGATAGAAAAGGAAACAAAGTGCTAGTCAAGCATTCCCTGATTTTTTAGTTTCCTAGTTTGTTATCTGTGATTTAACTAGAAGTCCAGGTAGATCAGGGGTTTTATAATCAGGGATCTCAGAAAAACATTTAGCTGAATATAGAATATTTGGGGAAATAGTTCTAACAATTTTTGGAAAATCACTTTTATTTATTTGGAGGTTATATTTACCACTGAAGTCTTCAAAAGACACAATCCCTCCATTATTTAATAAATGCATCACAGACCAAACACCTTGTTCTAGCCACAGCCTCCTAGTCGCATATTGATGAGAAAACGGACTGAAATCTGACCGAAGAGGAAACTTTTAAAGATGTTCGTAACGTTATCACGTTTCTTAACCGTGTAAGCACCTTTTCTACGTAATTCTTGTTCTCTGGGCTACAGCTGAAAGTTTCATATTAACAGGACAATAAACGGGATGTAAATACTGGCAGGCTCAGAAATTAAAATGCATCCTCCTTACATTAATAGACTAGACAGTTATGGGTGATATAAAATGTTCTACAACTGTCTTAGGTCAGATTTCAGTCCGTTTTCTCATCAACATGCGTGAGTTCAGAGCGATGCGCGCTCCCGCGGCAGGCCTGCATTTCTCGACAGGCCTGCGATTACCGGCGTAACACCGGCCGAGCTCGCCTCTGCGGTTTGTTGTTGATGGCCGTGCAGCCATTTCCATGCAATGCTAAACAGAGTATTCGACCTATTTAGTGAGGTTATGCGAATTGTTGTTAAACAAGGGGGTATCTTCTTTATTTATAGGCTGTTATAGCTTTATTTTCGGTTTGTTTGTCTGCGTACCACGTAGCGTTAGCCTCCGTAGCGCTACGTATCTCGCGCTTAAAGGTAAGAGAACGACAGCTGCTACCAGCTAAGAGGCTAAAGCTAGCGAGGATAATCTAGTTTAATGTGTATATTATTCTCTTCTAGCATGTCGAACCGCATGTTATCGTTGTTATTGCCAGCCGGCATTAGTTATAAATAACCTGTTTAATTTTTCATATTTTAGTGAAATCAAGCGAGACTGTTTAGACTTTTCAAGAAGCTATGGCTAACAAAATAAAACCACAACACAAGCTGACGTTTTTAAACAACAAACATTGTGGAAACTTTTCATTTCGAAATTGGCGTGTTTCCGTTAAGCACATTTATTTTAAAACAAACATGTGGTCAGTGGAAACGCAGCTAATGACTGGCGATATTCTCCCTTTAACTTAAATGTAATAAATACTTTCTGAAATAAACTATTTCCAATGTTTTAAGGGTATCAGAGTCACATGAGCTGACTAACGGTGTAAAATCAGATTTCATGTTTCCCTTTCAGGTTGAAAACATGTCCAGACCGAGGTCCAGATCTCCGCATTACAGGTATTTTATCACCTGAGTCACTAATTCAAATCTAACGAAACTGGTGTGAAACATTTGTGCAGCAACGTTTTAGTTAGTGCTGCTTTTGCTAAGAAGATATTACTGAAAGTTAATATCTTTCTCCATTTTACCCAAAGTCTAAATTATAATGTACAAAATCTAATAAAATTGGGCTCAAACGTTTGTGCTACATTTGTACAGTAAAGATTTTCTTGTGCCGCTGTTTTTTTAAGGAATTAAGGAAATTTGCGCTGGTAAATTAGTGTGTCCCTGTTTTAACTGCACAAACAAACCAGTTTTGTTGAGTTTGCAGTAGGTGGAGTAACTAAAACTGCAGCATTTACTCCACCTTTCTCATTTTGCCACATTAGATGACGTTTGTTTGCTTCCTGTTTCAGGAGATTCCCCTGGGAGGAACCGGACTTTGATCCCCGGAAAGTAATCGCAGAACTGGACGGGAATCCCCGGGACAGGGGCCGCCACCCCAGAGAGGGTCCGGATGACTTCAGGGGCTCCTACAGGGAGGACCGGTACCGAGACGACCCGAGAAGATCTCCGTACCGAGACGAGTCTCACTTCAGGCACCAGCGACACCCGGACCACGACGAGTTCGACCACTGGGGGGCGTCACCTCACCGCGACGACATGCGTTTTGAGAACCGCAGGTTTTCCCCGCGGGATGAACGGTTCGACGACTTTCAGAGGTTTGATGACAGAGCGGATGGGCCTCCGCCGCTGCTGCCGGGCTTACCGCCCAACCCGCGGTCGGACCAGCAGCAGAGGAAGCCGGGGCCGGGCTGGAGGAGGGAGGAGGCGGGCCGGGATCAGGGCCGGGATCGGGGCGGGTTCAGAGGCTTCAGCCCCGGTATGAGGGCAGACCTGGAGAAAGGAGGGCGGTTCCCTCAGGAGCAGAACAGACACTACGATAGGAACCCGCATTTCAAACGACCACGGCGACAAACGGACGCCGCCGCCGATCACCCGGGGTAAATCTATGGGAGCAAAATCTGGAAAATCAAGATTGCTAAGGATTCTCACCTTTCCCTCTGTAACTGGAGATTCCTCACTGTCTCAAATCCTGTTAGCTTCACTAACGAGTAGCAGAGTTAGGAGTCGTTGCATGATGTACTTTTTAACCCGTTTCTGTTAGCAGTAATGCATGAATCTTCCTGTCGCTGTGTCTCCGTGTCTGAACCGTGTCACCTCCTCTTATGCCACCACAGGTTCAGGGAGGAAGAGGAGTATGAGGAGGAGGACTTTGGGGCCCGCGGTTACTCTGTGGACAGACCCAGAGGTGGGTTTAGAGGACGCAGTCGGGGCAGCTTTCCCCCCCGGGACGCGGGGCGGTTTGCCGGAGACCTCGGCATGGAGGCCGACGGGAATCAGTTCGATTACGATTCTAGCTTTGAGTGGCCGCCGAGTCCGCCGGAGCATTTCAGGAGGGAAGATGGCGCCCGCCGCCCGCATTTCCACGAAGACTCACGGGAACCTGGCTATCAGGAGCCGAGCAGGAGGAGCCCTGAGGCTCACAGATACGGTAACCATGGAAACCAGCGTTGGAGGGGGCGAGGGCGGTACAACCACGGTCCGAGGGGACGGACCGGACCCCACAGACACCAGCCGCGGTACGCGGACCCCCCACAGGCCGAGCCGAGGCACGACTACACCCCCTTGAGGGACGAAGAACCCGGCTGGGAGGACAGAGACACCCTGTCGCCATGGAGACGCAGCCGCTCCCAAAGCCTGGACCCAAACGAACGACCTGAACGGCCGCCACCGGCCAAAAGGGGATGGAACGAGCCGCAAAACGATGGAGAGGCAGTCGTAACCGAGGAAACGCTCACCATCAAGGTGGACATGAGTCGACCCGTTAACAAGAGCAGGTAAGAGGTCAACCAGGGGTCAGGGGTGAAAGTTCACACTTACTTTTTCTGATAAACAAACCCAACTTGGAGGACGAAGAGGAAGAAATTGATCAAAATGGTGCTGAGCGCAACTTACCCGAGTTAATCCTCTGTGTGCATCTTCGACTTTAAACAAACGCAAGATGGATGACGAAGAGGAAGGGATTGGTCAAGATGGAGCTGAGTCTGGGGTGAGGGGTGAAAGTTCACACTTACTTTTTCTCAAAACAAACAACATGGATGGACGAACATCCGTGGATGGGAGTCAAGATGGAGTTGAACGCAACTCACCCAAGTTATTCCCCTCTGGATCTTTGACTTCATCGTCCTTTTCTCTCAAAACAAGATGGACGACGGAAGAGGAAGAGATCAAGATGGAGCTGAATGCAGGTCAACCCGGGCTGAGAGGTGAAAGTTCACGTTTACTTTTTTCCCAAAAACAAGCACAAGATGGAGGATGAAAAGGAAGGGATCGGTCAAGATGGAGCTGAATGCAACCCCAGTTATTCCTCTGCATCTTTGCCTCCATTGTCCTTTTCTCTCATAACAAGATGGAGGACGAAGAGGAAGAGAAGATGGAATCGAACACGTCTTATGTGTATATTTCATCTGGAAGTGAGGAACAGCGAGTTCATCTGGATTAATCCCTGATGTTGTCAAGGCAACGTCATCATGGCAGAGTCCGACTGTTGCGCCATGATGTCTCGTTCTCTACATTAAAGCCCCAGTTCATCCCACTGGTCCCAACTGGATCCATGAGGAATAATGTTGGAAAGCTTCAAGTTTCAACAAAAAGGAGAAAAATATAAAACTTTTTCTGCAATAAAAACTTCTGTAGCTCAGAGCCTCGAGAACTCATGGACGTTTGAGGAAAGTGATCAAGTCGATGTGGACGAGACTTTGTTCTTTTTACAAGAATCATGTCTGATTCAAACTGTTCGCTCAGCTGACCTGAGTCTTCCTGCTGGATTTTATTTCATACTTTGCTGTTTCACGTCGTTTTTAATCCTCGTGTCTCGTCCTACTGGTGAGACACGAGGAAAGAATCCTCCAGACGCTCTAATGGATGCCAACATGGCGGAAAGCTTCACTTCAAAGTTGATGTCAATCAATTAATCAATCAATCAAGTTTATTTGCATAACACATTTCAGCTACAAAGTGCTTCGCATCATAAAAACGCAAAAAGTCACAAAAGACATCAAACAGCCAACGATCGAGAAACCGGTGACCAAGTCTGATGGAGAAAATGTTTATTTCTCCCTTATAAGATGGAAGAACAGGAAGCAGACGAGTCCTGCGGAGCTCCAGTTCACCCGTAAACCAAGATTCAACCCTCACTGACCTTAAAATGGTCTCATGATGTTCAGGTTGGAGATCCAGAACCAGGAACTTGGTTCTGTTGCAAAGAAACTTGGAGATCTTCTCCTTCTGGAAGCTGGAGCTGGAAACATGTCGGCCTCTGCAGTCTTCTGCTTCGTTTTCTCTCACGTTGAAGATGAGATTCACAGCAAAGCTTCAGGAGGAACAAAGGAACCTGATTGGTTGCTGGTGAAATTCAAACCTGTCCTGACAGGAAGTTCTGGGATTCGGGCTTTTAAAGGTCACAATGATTGAAAAACTGGTGAGAAGAAACCCTAAAGTTGGACGATCGCAAGAAGGAAAATGGTGGAAATCAAACGGGAACCAATCATCTAAGGCGAGAAGCTTCATTTTTAACGGTTTAACATCCAAACGGGACAGAAGCAAATCACAGAAGTTCTGTTTTTAACAAAGTTTTCTCAAAGTGACAAAGGATCTGTAATAATAAAACACCTAAACATGGCCGAACGTTCTTCCTTCACTCTGATACACCTGGACGACGAATCATAAACGACCCAAACTGCTGGATTTTTTTAACTTTAGCATCTCTATTGATTTTAACAAGAGCAAAAGAACAGTTTCATTCATACATGAATATAAACCCAGACAAAACACACGTTTAAGGGAGGAGAGAAAGAAACGATCAGACCAACGAACATGAACACCAGAGATTTTCTCCAAATGACTTTTGACACGGACTTTTCGCTGAGCTGGAGATTATTTTGGACTACGTGTAAAAGACGGCCCAGATTACCAACAATTCATCAAGCTGCTTATTATTAAAACAGATGACCTTCTCAATTGTGAAATTCTACATAATGTTTGTTTCTTCCATGAAGATGCAATGCAATGTTTAACTTCCAAAACCATAAAATAGCTTGAGATATCAAACAATTCAGGATAGATATTTAAGATTCACGTCTTCGGACTTAAAGGAACCTCTTCACCAATCAACTGACCAATCACGGTCAGCGCAGCCTCCCAAAAGGATAACGCCTGAGGACCCAAACGGACTTTTGCTGGAAAATGTCCGCCTCATTCTCTGGGGTCAGGAATATAGCGACGATCCAAACCCGACTGATGAAGCAAGAAATGGTCTGTTCTGGTTTCTCTGGAGGAGAAAGTTGGGTTGGAATCAGGAGAGTTCAGTTAACAACTCGAGAGATTTCTGCCACTGCTGATTCTGACAAATCAGGATCTCCAGGAAAAATATCTTCAATCAAGACAATAAAACAAAGGATGGATAATTATTGTGCATCTGATGACTAAACACCAGTAAGTGTTGAGGAATCGTCCCTAAAGAAACACCTGCCTCTGTTTTTAGCCTAATCAGTGAGAATCACGCCTGCCAGAACGAACTCAGGGAAAAATCTGTAAGTTCTCCATCATAAAACTCAACATTTCTGCAGAAACGAGTGAAATGAAGGAGCTTAAAGACGAAACAAAAGCCTTAAAGTCGAATAATGACGCCGATGTGTTTCAATCTAAAGCTTTCTGAGGAAGAAATGGATCCAACATGATGAAGAAACGGAAACAATCTGGACCTGAGAGACGATCCAGAACCTGGAGAAGAAACTCCACATGGAGGAAGAGGAAGATGCTGAAGAGGAAGCCTGATCCTCCTCTGGGAAGCTTCATTCTGGCTGGAAAGCCGATAATCTGGACCAGAACGCCGATATGAGATACCAAAAGAAGTGTGAACTTTCACCCAGACCTGAACTCACCTGTTAGCCGTACCTGTCCGTAGAGCCGCTCTACGCTGGTTTAGCTAGCCTGTTAAACAAGCAGCCGAGCCTCACGGCCCCAGTTTGACTCATGAAAGCTAAAGTTACATGTGGAAGTCATGAGAGGAAAGGTGAGTTTAATGGGTAAGGTAAAAGTTTTTCTGCTTAGTTTACAGTTTAATATTCATCATGATTAGCAATTGGCTAACTAAGTTAACTTTTTGGTCTTTGAGAGATATTTTGGACGTTAAAATGTCTTTTTAGTTGAATTTTAAATTGGCAGTATTAAATAAAATTGACTTTTTGAGCTTTACATCCTGCTGTAATGTTTTTCAAAAACAAACATGGAGTGTTGTTTTGATTCCTTCATGCATGTTTGAGAAATCATTTAATCTCCATGGCAACCATTCAGCTGCAAAACACCTGCGTGGACCTAGCTCCGCCTTCGAGACGCAACTCCTTCAGACTAGCCAGCAGCAATTAGCAAACATCTGCGGAGATCGTTATAAGAGATACTTCTGAGAGCAGCGCTGCTAAAAACGTTAAAGGGTTAATGGAGGAGGACGACTTCCTGGAGGCGGAGCTTCAGAAAGAGCAGGAGCTCCTAAAGAGACAGAGGCCCAATTTATAGGCATTACAGATGCCTTTAATGTAAAGTCAAATGTCTTTTAAGTCATATTTGATATATTATCATAACGACTGAACTGCCTGAAAATCTCTTAATACTGCCGTTTTAAGTCTGATAGTAGTTTGAATCTGAATGAGTGGCTCACTGTTCTGCTGACGGCTCGGTCTGGTCGGCCAGCGCGCTCTGCTACTCCTCAGACCGGCAGCTGTCTCTGGACCTGGTCAACGTGGGCCGCCAGCGCCTCGACTTCCTGCCCCTGCTGGAGCATTCGGGGACGTACCGGGAGAACGCCGCACACACCGGGACTTTTGCACAGGAGATCATCACGCTGGTGCACTTTGTCAAAGGTTAATGTGTTTTAAATACTTCATAGGACCAGACAACCTGAATATTTAGGGGAAATCTTATTTTTTAATGAAAGTTACAAAGGAGTTTATTTTGGTGGGGCAGAATTACACTTTCATCGAATCAAATGAAATAAAATTATGTTTTTAGCGATACCCAGCCCTACTTTTGTACAGTGAAGTCCATGTTGTTCTAACGTGTCACTTCCTGTGTCCACAGAGCAGTACTTCCGGGGTGACGGGGTCACCCTCACCGAGCGCTTCTCTGCGCCTCAGAAAGGAGGCTACGCTGAAGACGAGCTGGAGGAGCTGACGCTGCACCAGAGGTTCAGCTCCAACAGGTCGGGTCACCTGACCTCGCGCTCATGTGACGTCACACTTCCAGGAACTTTGTAACTGACGGCCATCTTGGTAGGCAATTGCTGTGACAACAATAAACAACCCAGAAGATTAGAACTAGCTCTCGCCTTGCTAACTTATAAACAGTATAAGTACCTGAGTTCTCTACCCACCTCTGTGTATTACTAAGAGAAATATCATTGATATTTACTGCCAAGTTAGCAAATGTAGCTTTTATCTGCTAGCTAAGACGGACATGTAGCCTACGTGTGGCTACGTGTGCTCTGCCAGTTATTCACACAAAGACTTCGTAGGTCCTTTACAAATCTGTTTGGGCATTTATTTGTCAGAGGATTTCAGGCTGAAGCTCCTTCATGTCAACATCCTTCATGTCATCGGAGATCAGAGGCTTCATCCGTTTCCTGGGTCATTTTGTTGACGTATATTTCTCCTCCACATTGGTCATTAGTGTCAGTATTTTTTGTTTTTGTCGGTGTGGAAGCCGTGTGGTTCAGCTTTGCTTTGCTGCGTTTGCCTACCAAGATGGCGGCGGATCACTTCCAGTTCAGACCTGTACTGGCTGCTGATGCGACGGCGTAACGTTTTGTTCTGGTTCCAGAGGCTTCAGTCTGAACATGGACTCTATTCTGGATGAAGAGGATGACGAGCCGCTCTTCTTCAGACTGGGATCCATGCAGGTGGGGATGAAGCTGGTGAAACTGGTTAAACTGGTGACGGTTACTGGTCTCTAACACGCGGTTCGGCCACTGACAGGAAGTGAGCAAGCAGCCGCAGCGAGGTCCAGGCGACCTCCGGCACGACCTTGAGCGGCGGCGTCAGGAGAAGCTGGAGGCGGTGAAGGTCACCATCGCCGGCAGCAGCTTCTCCCAGCATTCCCAGTGGTCAGTTCATACTGGAAAACTGTAACCAGGATGAAAACGCGCGGCTAACGCTTGTTTGTTTCAGGGAGCTGGACCTGACGCCGCCGATGGACCCGGACGCGTTCGGGTCCGCAGAGCAGAACCGCAGGAGAGACGGCAGCATGGTGAGGCACACAGGAAGTCAGCCGCCGCTCACAGGAAATAGAAATCCGCCAACGTGGTTGTGTTGTGCTGCAGGGGTCCAGGAGGGAAGCGTTCCACCGACCCAACATGGGAACGCAGCGCAGAAATAATCACTTTGGAAATCAGAGGCAGAACCTGCACAGCAATCCGGCAGGTAACACAACGTCCTGGTCCACCTTAAAACACGATTTATCGGCTTTAATGTATCGGCTTCGACCGATGTTCGTCATTTTTTAACTCGTCGGTCCGATAGATCGACTCGGGCCGATAATTAATTAGATGATAAAAACTGGTGAATTCTGCAGATTTTTAATTTAGCCACTTAAGACATTTAAAAGATGTAAATAAACAGATTAAATTACTTTTTTAAACTGGAAAATAAACAATTTATTGCTCAAAATGCATAAATATAAAATTCTTTTAGTGAATATGAGGCAGGTGAAGATAAAATATTATTTTTTTCTAACATTCACAATTCAAATACCATAATATGTTTATATAACCATTTGTTTGAGTAAAATATTTTAATTTTATTTTGTTGTATTTAATGTGAAAAGTGATGGAAAAAAAAAAGTAATTTCTCTGCCATATTTTTTATTACTTTAGTCAACGCTGAACATTTTTAAACAGGCTTCTGCTGGACACCAATTACAATTTAGTCTCATTTCGTTTACCGATATTTACTGATGCTGTTGTAAAAACATTAAACGATGGAATTTAGTTTCTTCACAATAAGTTAGAAATATATGATAAACGCTTTGAAACTATTCATTTCTTACATTTAATAGACAAAAGATTATTTTTTTCTCATGTTTTTTGTTTTAATTTTACTGTTTTTCTGTTTGTATTTTCAGGTAAAAAAATTAATAAATTACTGAAATTTTAAATGTTCATAATGAGGCAGTAAAAGTTTTTCAGTGCAACAAAACATCCAGTTTTATTTTTATAGAAAAATTTGCAAAAATATTCCACATTTTCTGTTGGACCTGTCAGCAGAATAGTAAACTTTACTTTTTATGGTAAAATATTAATAAAGCGATAAATTATTGGTTTGTTCCTGATCTGATGCAGCCTGGAAACGTTTTAACTGGTTCTTGTTTTCAGGTCCAAACTGGTGATCAGGTTCTGAAGAGCGACTCAGTGCAAACATGGAGGCCAGCAGGAAGTCAGAGGAAGTACTTCCTGCTTCCATCAGCATCTAACTGAACCGCAGACGGATCTGTTCATGTTCTAGCTCTTCTAGTTCTATATTCTGTTTTCTGTTTGTTTTTTTGTTTTCAGGTTAAAGATGAGCATCTTTTGAAAGTTATTTTTAATAAAATAGATGTCAAAAATCTCAGGATTCTTGTTTCTATCTTTTCTTCATTTTAATCAGGATTTATAATCTGAACAGATTAGCAGATTATACTGGATCAAAACAAACCGGACTCATTTGTCTGCGATTATTCTGGGAGTTTGAGTCGAATCCAAAGTTTTTCTTTTCTAACTTCTGGTTCTCATAATTAAATGCTAAGATTTCCTGGTTTGTAAAACCGATGGCAAAGTCCTCATGAAGTTACGTTATTCTTCTAAACTTTTGTGTTTTTATTGCTTCATTTTCTGTTTTATTGCGATTTGTAGAGATGTTAATTTTTGATTTTATTCATGTTACTACAACTTCATTATCTAACTTTATTCTGGTGTTGACTTTTCTAATTAAACTTTTTACTTTATTACATCTTTAATCTTTGCTTTATGACTTTTCAAAGTTTTCTTCAATTTACACTATTTGGTAAAATAATGTTCAGCTGGTTTATCTGAAAATCTGACATTTTGTAATTTATGGATTATAAAACGTTAGAATGCAATTTGTTAAATATTTAATTGTGGGAGGGAAAATGATGCATCAATTCCCATGTTATCCACTCTCCCTCTGAGCTCAGTGGCGCCACCATCAGTCCGGCTCAGGAAGTGAAACCGCCACACCGGCTGAGGAGTTAAGATCTTTATTGGAAACCCGGCAAAACATCATCGCACATCTGCATCCAAGTGGGACAGAGCAGAGGCTCCCAAAGCGCAGACAGGAAATAAAAATAATCTGCTGTAAGCTCAAATATAATCTGACTTTGAGGTGTGTGAATAATAAGTTCTGAGTGGACTGGGAACACTGGGAACGTTGGGAACCTCTGGTTTCACCGCAGAGCGAGCCGACGAGTTCGGGACAGAAAACAGAAAAAAGAAGCGACAGACTAAGGAGGGATCGCCTTCATGGTTCAGTCCAGAACCCGTCCGGTTCTGCCGACTCAGCACTTTATCAGCAAACCGACACATTCGGTTCAGTTTCTAAATCCCACATGCTGTGAAATTAATCATAAATACATTTTCTTTTTTTAATAAAAAAAAAATAAGATGACGTGTTTGGAGAGAGAATCTCAACAAAATGAAAGTTTTGAGAAGGGAAACGGAAACGCTTCGCCGCAGCGTCTCACTTTCATCCAGAACCAAAACTACCGATGGAGAAACCATACAGAGCATTAATAAACCGGGTTTGGACTGTCACAGGCTCATCTTTAATATTAATAATAATAAAAAAAATGGTGATTATTTGCAGAATCGGCTCAAAACATCTCAATCGGAGCTTCTGTAGTAAAATCCTGCCTTCCTCCTTCAGCCGCAGCGTTTTAGATCTGCAACACGAGAAAAACCAGAGAAACCGATTATCTTCATACAGTAAACCTGTTAACTTCAGATGATAAACAATAAACCACCTTCTGTTCCCCCACTTTCTGAAATATCGTTAAACTTTCAGAGAAACGCGAGTAAAACGTTGAGCTTACATCGTCGATATCTTCATCATCGTCGCCGATGTCGTCGAACTGGATCTCGTCGTCGTCTCCGGGTCCGAAGGTATCCGTCTCATTGATTTTAGCTGTGAGGAAGAAGCATTTTATTTACTGATCCGTCTTAATCGTTCAATGTTTGGACAATTATTCCTCTGGTTCAAGTTAAAACCGTCCGTCTGTCATCCATCAGATCCCCGACTCCAGCATCGTTCTAACCCGACATTTAAAACGTCTTTTGTTTTAAATGCTTACAGAACCGGTTCTACTCTAGAACTCACCGTGTTCTGGAAGTTCTCCGTAAGCCTTCAGACTCCGAGCCTCGTCGGCGTTGTACTTCAGGATCACGTCGGCTTTGTTGTCCTAAAGAAAAAAAAAAACACAGAGCAGGTAGAAACGGTTCTGATCCGGTAAGATTAGAGGAAAATAAAATCTCATACTTTTTATACCAGATACGATTTTAATTGTTTTATTTTCAAATGACGGAAATAAAAACCAAACAGTGATTTTCAGTTGAATAATGGCGACGATAATGTTTGTCTAGTTACATGAGTGGAGGCACAATATCAGAATAAAGATGCAATTTTACCACTTCAGATTATTATAAAAAAGTTATTTTAATGGAAATAAAAGCTGTTATCAGGATTTAACTAGATTTTTTGTGCAAAAGTTCAAAGTTCTGCTACTGATGATAACTTGGTGCTAATGTGTTAAAACATTAACTTTATTCATTTATAAAACTTCTATCAAATTATAACGTCTCAAAATGCTCAACATTTAAAGTCAGAGTTCTCATAAATTTTAATTTACTTTATTCTCCTAATATTAAAACTTTATTCTGGTGTAATTTTGACTGTTGTGAAACTTTATTCTTCTCTTAAACATAAAATAAATCTCAGTCTTTTATTTTGAAGTAAAGTCGGCCTGAATTCAGAGTCCAAATAAACCGAAGCTGTAAACCAAGATGGCCGCCCTGACATCACTAACCTATGGAAGCCCAGGGAGAGCGTTGAGGGAATAAAATCATCAAAACCATAAATCTGATGACTGATTATTGATCAGGCTGTAGTGAACTGTAACCAGAGAGAAAACCAGTCTGTGGAGGAAGTCAAACTGGTCCCAGTTGCTCACCTGGTAATCCCTCAGCCCCACCAGGATGATGTCAGACGTGTTTATCCAGACCTGGAGGACGGAAACAAAGAGGTCAGCCGGGGTCAGAGGAGGTCACACGCCCTCTGTGACCTCCTCTGTGACTGCTGCCGCAGTGCCGACTCCACCTTTTTCCGGAGTTTTCCTCTGATGTGGCAGAGCCGCTTGGTGCCGTCGAAGCACATGGCCTCCAGGCGGCCGTTCCCCAGCATCTTGATCACCTGAGCGTATTCTGGAAGAGAGCAGCGCCACGTCACCGCATGCTTCAAACCCGACTTCAAAACCACTCTGTTTTGCTAACGCTGGAGGTCGGGTCACCCGGAGGTCGGGTCGGGATTTAAAGTAGACAGGAAGTTTGAAAATATCACTATGTGTTTATTTAAAGACATTATTAAAAATCCCTAAACACCAACTAGAAAGTCTTAAAAATAGAAAACATAAAAAAAGGCGCCAGGCTGAAAAAACACTAAATTAAACTGTTTATGGATTAAAAACCTCAGTAATTTTGTGAACCATAAGAAATTAAAAAGGACTATTTTATTTACCAAGGCTTAATAATCCATTTCATTTCTGGTTTTGGCTGCGTTTGGGTTTTAGTTCATGTTTTTGGTCGTTTCTTTTATTTATTTAGGAAATTTAAAATGTCTTCCAGCTCCAACTACTGTAAGTTAAAACTATTGATCTTTAAGAGGGAAACCTCGCATTGTTATGCTGTTATAATAGGGCTGAACAATAGAAACAATGTACATCATGATGGAAACATAATCAACATCAGTAGATAATAAAATTGACAGAATATTCAATATATTCCTCTCAGTGAGCTAAACTAGACGGTGGAATCTACTAACTCTCTCAATCTGGTTGCCTAGCAACAACCTGCTGGTGGCAAGAAGAAGCTCCTCCCACTCTGGTTGCCTAGCAACAACCTGCTGAGTAACTTTGAAGTTTCGCTTCATAACGGCGTAAAAATAAAAACCAAGTGGAATAAAAACTGGATGAAGCAGCAAAGATCAACCCAGCAGTCAGACGGCATTTCAGAAATTTAAAACAAAAAACTATTGATACTAATATGAAGCGATTATATGGTGATGAGGTTTTTCAGCCATATTGTCATTATTATTACATCATCTGAAAATGGTCTCAAAACAAAAATATCTATTGCAATAATTTCTGAGACTTTATCATCCAGTAAAATGTAAATTTAGAAATGATTTAATGGATGTAGTCGTGGTCTCCCAGTCAGATTTTATTTTCCAGTTCTCGGGTGCCTCGCCCCTTTCTGATATCACCCTGGGCAACTGCCCATAACAAAAACTGAGTGTATTCACGTTTCCACGTCTTCAGATTGAAACTTTTTCTATTTTATTTATGTGCAACGCAATCACAGACAAAAAGTTACTTTAAAATGTAGGACTGAAACGATTCATTTGATCAGTTCTTAAAGATCTCTGTGGCTCCGGTTCTGGCCGTTTGGACCAGCAGAACTCACCCTGCCCGTCCTCCTTGAACACCAGCTCTCTCTTCTCAGACTCATTCTCGTTCTTTCCACGTCGCCGGTTCTTTCCTCCTTTACCTGCAGGCAGAGGGGGAAGCCGTCAACACCCGAACGCAGCGCCGCTTCCTGCTGACCAGCTCAAAACTGGAACATTAAAACTGAGAAATCCCACATTTACTCTGTCTGTAAATGCACCTTTTTGACTCATGTTGTTTTTAATTTAATATCAATGAGATAAAGTTTTTATAGATGATCTTGTGTCTCTAATCTCCTCAGAAGCTGATTATTTCTGTAAAGTTTTGTTGAAATTAGACAATTTCTGAAAAATCTGGATTTTTTGGAGGGTTGTCATGGCGGCCATCTTGTTTTACATCTTCTATTTATTTTAGCAAGTTAAGTTTGTCTGTCTGTTTTTAGGGTAAAGGTAAAGTTTGGCCTGGGGTCCATTTGTGGCCCACAACTCAAATTCAACATAAAAAAGTTATTAAACTTGGTGTAGTTTTGTTTTTATAAAGTGACCTAAATCTTGTTTTTGTTGCTCAGAATTGACCAAAAATGTTTTATTTTCAGTCTTTAAAAAATTCACACCTTTATTTTACTGAAGCAAACCTGCAAAATTATTTTAACATTTGGATCTAATTTACATCCAACAAAAAAAGAGAAAAAATAACTTTACTCATTTAACTCAATATTACAACTTAACTTACTGCTGAGCAGGTTAAACACAGTCAGTCTGTTGTTGGTTCATTTTGGCCTTTTTATGCTTCACAGATTAAATTAAGATAAACTGGGAGGAAACTGGGAGGAAACTGGGATTAATGCAAATGACAACCTGCAGGAAACATGAAGAAACCTGCCTAACCCAACTAAAATATACAATCTAAAGCTCTTTATAATTAAAACTGATTAAATAAAACAGAACATTTCAAATGATGAACCCTGAGCATCGTCTTCATGGAACAGCGTCTACAGTCAGAGGCTTAGCCAGAGCCGCTGCAACACAGACTGCTACAGGGGATCCTTCCTTTCCACAGCATTTATTACAACTCTTTGAACCTCGGATAACATGAGTTACAACATCATTTAATTTACTTTTCGGATCAATAATTTTTTTTTATCAAATTTCAAAATTAACTACAATAAACATGTTTCCAGAAAGTCTAGAGAATTATTTATCAAAACCAACTTTAAAGATAAACTTTGACTCTACAGAAGTAAAATAAAGACATTTAGTCATTCCTGGTTGTTTAAACATTACAGCTAAAGTTAAATTGGAGTTTTGACATTTAAACCTAATAAAAATCACAAAAGTTGGAGTTTAAATCGCTTCTGTAACTCTAATCAGAGATAATGATTCTCTTGAGCCGATTAGCTCATATAAAAATCAACTGGACGCTCAAATAAAACCTTTACATTACTTTAACAAAATATGTTTCAGCAGACGTGTGTTATTATGTAAATTTAGATAAATTAGTGAACAGACGTCGGAAGGCCAGTCAGGGTGGAGCTTAGCTGTGTCAGCTAGCTAGCTACGAGCTAACCGTCTCTAAACCTTAAACAGCTTCAGCAGACTTAAATTAACTAAATTAATGTGAATATTCAAAGTTTATTTTAAACACGAATCCCTGTGAATGGTCAATAGCGCATTCCGATACCAGCTGCTAACGGAGTTAGCCGGCCCGGGTCACGTTTTCCACACGGCGGGCTGAACCACCGCAGAGCAGCAAATGCCTCCATTTTCCGCCTCTTACCTTTATTTTTGGGCATATTCCTTTACACCAGGTTCGCTTCAACCCTCCTCGGTACAACTGGCGGCTGGTGGATGTTTACAAACGTCAGACAGGATCAGATTTAAACTGAACTGAACGGAGCCAGAAGCTATCTGCTTAGCGCTGAGTCTCTGTGTCCGTGTGCGCAAGCGCAGGACAGCTGCGTCACGGTTTATTAAAAACCGTGACGCAGATTAGTTTGACAGGGAAAATGCGAGAGCCAAGCCGCCATGTTGGGAATGGCAGATTTATCAGAACAGGAGAACGAACCAAGGAGGTAACCAGGGACAAACATACATTACCGTATTTAACTCCAGACTTTATTTTTAGACAATATGGAGTAATTGAATTTCTTTTTAAAAGATTTTGGAGTTTCTATCCAGCTCCTTGATTTTTACATAAAAGCTTTATCATACTAGCATCTGATTTACAAGAACAATTTTCCTCAGCACAAATTCTTAATTTGGAATAACAAATATGTTGAATACAAAGATAACTCAATATTTCATGAGAAATGGTTTCAGGACAATATTTCATGAGAAACCATTTCTCATGAAATATTGAGTTATCTGTGTTATTTATGTAACTCGTGTATGAAAAAGGTTATCTTTTGACATATACTGAATTTTTGAGAATTTTAATCAAGAGAAAACAGTTTTAATACGATTCCAAGGCTACTACAAAGGAAAAGTGGAGATAACAAAACTCTTAGACATGTGATTCATTATCACTCATTTTCAGTTCTATTGGATTAAAAACTTTCTGAATATTAACTGGTCATTGATTTGGACTTGGACAAGTACTTGGTCACCAACTTCAAAATAATTCACCAAATATATCCAACAAATCAATTTATGAAAAAAAAAACAAAACAAAACATAGAAAGGACTTGGAAGAATCAATTTCACAACAACTAACGAGTTAACAACTACAAGGATATTAGCAAAAGGTTAACAGCTTTGCTAATAGCAATTCGCTTTTCCAAATTGAAAAATATCTGGCTACTGCAGGTAAGATGATCAGAGGCACAACCCCTGCAGAAAACACTTAACCAACCTAAAAGTCCCTATCAACATTTAACTGAATTTAGTTATTTTTGTGCCTACTTCTGTCTGATCAACAGCTGGAAATGGGTCGTTTAAAAACATTTATGACCAATTAGGTTTTATATAACTTCTTTTTCAGGATTTTTAACCAGTGAAAAAAGAAAATGCAAAATGGAAAATAATTTAATAGTTCTGAAATATCCTCATGGTTTTGTTTTGACCAATAAAAAGCAAAGGCATTTTATTGATTATTGTTTTTTATTGTTTTTCATAGAAAGTCCAACTCTGCAGGTACAAAAACAGAGAGCTGGCGTAGCAGCAGGGCTGAATACATCTCTGACAGAATCAGACGAAAAGAGGAAGAGTGAGACGAAGAGAAAAAAAAGATATTTCTCTGTTTATAATTATAGAAAAGGTCATTTTATTTATCTCTCTTTATCCCAGAGCTGTACACTGACAGAAGAATGAACAAAATTCAACATAAATCAATAGTTATTTATAAAACATAAAGAAACTCTGAAGTTTATCCCTTTAAGACGACATTCAGACGACCACAGAAAGTTTTTAATGTTTTTTTAATTTCTGCTGTGAAGAAATGTACTTTTGCTTTTAAAAACTCAGTCACAGATGTCAGCGGAGGCCCGATTTCACCAGGTAAAACAAAAACATTATGAGCAAATAAAATTCATAACATATCTTTAGAGTCAAAAAGTGGACTTACAGAGTCATTACTGAAGAAAAGGGTAAAAAAACAATTTAAAAAGATGACATTTCTGATAAATTTTTATGATGTAAAGCACTTTAAAATGCCTTGTTGCTGAAACGTGCCATACAAACACAATTTTATTTGATTTTGATTTGAAATCAAAAATAGTTTAAGTCTAAATGTTATTTCAAGGTCAACATTTTATTTAATTTTTTCAAATTTGATTTATCCAGAAAACGACTCGTTTATGATTTAGACGTTTATCTGACACGTTTGATATTCTTATTTCAGCGCCGGTGAAAATGGGCCTCGCAGGTCCTCAGGTTTACAGTTTCTGACTTTTCACTTTCATTTGTCCTCCATCGTTTTGCACCAGAAGCAAATTCCCACATGGATTAATTTCACCGATGAGAAACGAGTCAAAGATAAAGAAGCTGAATAATTTGGTCAAAGGATTTAAGTAAATGCAGCGCCCCCTGGTGGCTCAGCTCAAGGAGTGTAATTCGGTTCAGGACGGATTCATTTTCTGGAAAGATTTGCATAAATTAGTTTTTTGTCGAATCTACAGAGGAAGCATGATGCTAATTGTTAGCATGATGCTAGTTTTCTGTTGAGGCTCTGGAACAAGCATGATGCTAATTGTTAGCATGATGCTAGTTTCTGTTGAGGCTCTGGAACAAGCATGATGCTAATTGTTAGCATGATGCTAGTTTTCTGTTGAGGCTCTGGAACAAGCATGATGCTAATTGTTAGCATGATGCTAGTTTTCTGTTGAGGCTCTGGAACAAGCATGATGCTAATCGTTAGCATCGTGCTAACCTTTAGACCTCCAGGGTGAAGCCAACTGCTGGAATGTTTTTAATGTTTTCTGCTCAGTTTTTAAAGGGTTTGCTGCCAGAGAATCATAACCATCAACATCATCATCATCATCATCAGGCATAAATGCTGAACACGGGTCACAGGAACGCAACACCAACAACGGAAGAGTTCGATTTCAAAACAAAACCTCCAGAGGTCGCTTTTTTAAGACTTTGAGAGGAAAACAGAAATCTGGAAAGACAAACTGGACGTGTAAAATGTTCCGACTTTAACTCAGAGAAAGTCTGATGATAGGAGACTTTTGTTCGCCTGTTTCGCTCGTGTTTTTGTGCTTTTACTCCTCCTACAAAAATGCATCATCTTGATTCGTAGAAACCTGAGTTGCCCAACACGTTCATATTTACAGTTCTGCTGCACCGACGCCTCGTACTGAGAGGCAGAATCCAGCTTCAGGCGGCTTTAGACCATGTAAAGATGGCGGACGGGAAACGCTTCAACCCGCTTTCAGATCCTGAAACGGTTCCTGAATTATTCCTGTGAAAATCTGGGAGGGGATTTAAATCAGTGGTGCTCAGATTTCCTCCTGCTCAGTCTCCCAACACCTAATAAATGCTTATTCTAGTGCTAACTTGGACAGCCATCATGGAAAAACCAAAAAAGAACTGGTCAGAACAGGTTGCCATGGTTATTCCCGCCTTTTCTGGGGAGCAAGACAGAAAAATAACCAGGAGTTTAAGCCTCAAACAAACTTGCTGTGTGAAAACTGTAAGTTGTACAGAATAATCCTTTAACTGTGAGACGTATAACATCCTTCTGGCCACATGAGAAACTTTATATGCCTACAGAGTTTTATATGGAGATATGGTGGCTAAAATAGACTCTTCAATGCTAGTTTTGATACAGGAACTACAATGGGAGTGAATTTGGCTGTGTGTGAACTCTGGACTCCGAGGTGATTTGACTAAAAACCAAAAGTCCTACAGCAGTGGGAGACACACCAGGCCGAAGTGGACAGAAATACCAACGTTTTGATGGATACATTTTATTTGTAGAGATGAAACTGTGGGCATGAAAGTGATTTAAATGGAGAAAAAAGGTAAAAATCTAAAGTGTGTGGCATCATCACACAATTAAAATAAACATTCTGTGAATAAAAACCCTAAAAAGTTCCCCAAACTTAAAATAAAACTATGCAAAAAGTATAAAATGCATCAAAATGCTAATTGAGACGGGTGAAGCCCAACTTTCTGTGCCGTGTTTAAACTTTAAACGATGTTTCTAGTTTAAAGTGTGGCTGAGTTGCGGAGCTCCGAGCAGCACCAGATGACCTCACTGCTTCATCAGAATCACATAGGAAACACATCAGGAAATATCTGTATTTTTTAAATACATTTACATAAACATTGTCAATTTTACTACCAAAGGTCATCGCAAACATAACTACAAGTTTATATTTACTTTATGTATAATTTTCTTTTAGTGTTGAGGGAAAAAATAGCAACTTTTTTTTTTAACATCACTGAAATTTTAACTAAATTTTTATTTCCAAAAGCTAAATGAGAAAAACTGAGCACCACAGATTTAGCTGCTCCCTAATCTGCATAAATCTGTTTTTTATCAGATTATGCAGTAACCAATAATGCTCATGATGTTGGGTGTCAAATATAAGTTTATCTTTTTCCAAAAATGAAAAAAATGAAGTAGATAAACATAGGTGAAAAATGGCTTGTTATACATGTTGTGGTCACTAGGGGGCAGCATAATGCCAGAAACTCTTTTTGCAGATTTAAGTCGTTCACAGTTTGATTCCAGAGTATTTTCCATGTTGGTTTTTGGATAAATGTTGGCGGAAACAAAAGGTTTCAATGGTGAATGTTTGAAACACTTTGCTGTTTTGTTCCTGAATGATGAAAAAGTGGAAAAAGAAAAAGGTTTTCCCAACAGAACAGATTTTAAAACCATTGTGGCTCCAGTAAGACGTTGGTTTCCCTTTTAAAAGGTGAGCAGCGACAGTCCCAGGCGGCTGCTTCCTGAGCTGATCTGGACTTCTGTCCGTCTCAGAGGCTACTTGAGGTTTAAATGCAGAATCTACAACTACACAGATAACAATGATCCTAGCTCTTTACAACGCCTACCTTACCTTATGTTACTTTGTTCCTATGATTTCCCATCAGAGGTTAATAAATACCCTTGTTTTCCTGACGCAGCCTCAGAGTGGCGAGGAAGCGCTGATTGTCCGAAGCAGAGGCGGGGTCCACGGGTCCACGGGTTTGTGTTGATTGGTGATGCTAAAGCTGAGAGTCAGGAGAACCCGGTAAGTTGCAGGGCAGGGCGAGGCGGAGACGGGGTGTGCTTCTATTTGGCGTAAGCGGCTCTCAGGTTCATCAGTAGTCTGTCCAACCGGACCGGACCGCAGGGGGCAGCGGGAAAGTCCGGTGGCGATCAGAACGAGGTCCGAGTTGACAGGAGGAAGAGGAAGAGGAAGAGGAGGAGGAGAAAAGTCAAAGAGCAGTGGAGGTGATCTTCTTCATCCCCCTCCGCTGGGCCAGAGTGGAGCAGCCCACCGGCTCCAGGACCGGGGGAACGTTCCGGTTCAGGGCCGAGTACGTGGCGGCCATGGCGCCCTGCGAGACAGGAAGTCACACAGACGGAGCAATTTACTCAACATTCTGTCAATCTGATACGGATTAAATCTCCTGATGTGATGCAGGGCAGTTTTCTCTTAAACACCAAAACAAGTTTTCAGGTTTTCTGTCAGAAAGGATTGTCATAACCACGAGGAAAATTATCCAGAAATCTGAAAACGTTACAAAGATTGATAGTCTGGTCAATGGAGGAATGGATTGGTCAATGGATGGATGGATTGGTCAATGGATGGATGGACTGGTCAATAGATGGATGGATTGGTCAATGGATGGATGGATGGATTGGTCAACAGATAGATGGATTGGTCAACGGATAGATGGACTGGTCAATGGATAGATGGACTGGTCAATGGATAGATGGACTGGTCAATAGATGGATGGACTGGTCAATAGATGGATGGATTGGTCAATGGATGGATGGATGGATTGGTCAATAGATGGATGGATGGTCTGGTCAACAGATAGATGGATTGGTCAATGGATAGATGGATTGGTCAACGGATGGATGGATTGGTCAACGGATGGATGGTTACCTTGACGAGGTGTGGTGCATCCTGTCTGTTCAGGGTGTATTTGGGCAGCTGGTCTCTGTGCATCACCCAGGGATGTCTGAGGACTTGAGCCGCCGTCAGTCGCTGATGAGGATCTACATGCAGCATCTTAGACACCAGATCCTACCAGACAGAACAAACCGCCTTTTACTAAACCCTGGTTAGTATGTATTTTTTTCCCCTGCCTTTGTTCTGTGAGCTCAGACCTTTGCTTCTGCAGAGACAGAGTTCCAGTATCCTCCAGTGAGGGAGAACTTCCCACTGCCGATCCGAGCCAGAATCTCCTCTGGTGTGTCGTCTGGGCCGTTAGCAAAAGGAGTAAAACTGGAGAAAAACGTACAAAACATAAAATGAACCTGCATATTTATGTTCAATAAAACTGAAAGTATAAAAACGTTTGTTGGAAGAGAAGCTAAAGCTACCCTGTTAGCATCGTGTAGAGCAGAACGCCCAGACTCCAGATGTCACAGGCTGCGTCGTATCCCTGCTTCTTCAACACCTGCAAGACAAAAACAACTTTCTGATGTTTTTCACTCCCATTTTCTCTCTCTACTGTGAGGCGACATTACAAACCAATAAACTGGAAACAGACATTTTTTTCATGCTTAAAGGAAAATCTAATAAAACCGTAAAGCAAAGTGACTCTGACCTCTGGAGCGACGAAGTTGGCGGTGTAGCATGGAGTCATTAGCAGGCCGTTCTCGGCTCTCAGCTGTTTGGCAAAACCAAAGTCGCAGATCCGGATGGACTCGGCGTTGCCGCTCTCGTCAACGTACAGGATGTTGCTGGGCTTCAGGTCTCTGTGCACCACCTGCAGAACGAGGAAACACCTGGTTGGTCGCCTGGGATCGCAGGTCTAGACTGGAACTGCAACTAATCGATTAATTGGTTACTCTAACAATTAATCGATATAAAAATCTGGCACATTATACAGATTTTTCATTTAAGCCTTTTTTATACAAGATTATAACTAATTTAAACATGGAGGACGGAATGCAGATGCATGCCACACTTTTCAGATTTTTTTAAATGAAAATGTTAAACTGTATATAAATGTCCAGGCTGCATTACTTTGTGTTGCTGTTATGTAGAAGCTTAGAGACGTTTAAAATTATTTTTATGCACCTAGCAACAATACTAGCATTTAAAAGTTTCTTAATTTCTATTTGTAATTGATTTTCTTTAAGAAAAAATAATACTTTCAGGATAATTTGAAGATTTTTTAAAATGTAAATCAGTTGTGAGGCTGAAAATAATTTTTCTAACAGATTATTTCCATGTTTCCAGGTTGAAGGTTTTCTGAAAGCCGACTTCGGAGGCGTTTACCCCGTTGACATGCAGATACTCCACGGTCTTAGTGATGGTGTAGAGCACGGCGCTGGCTTCCCGCTCAGAGAAGAACTTCTGCCGCAGGATCTTATCCAGCAGCTCTCCTCCCTTCATCAGCTCCGTCACCAGGAACACCGAGCGGCCGTCGTCATACACCTACAGCAGGAAAAAACAAACCGCCCACGCAACTTCAGCCGCTGAATCACCGAAACCATCGGTTTCTAAAAGCATCCAGGAGAGAAACGGGCCTAAAACTTCAGAGGGTAATTAGATTCCTGGAGAGAAGGCGGATTATTACAGCTGAGTCAGAGATAAATCACAGCAGGAAGTTGTTGTTCAGATTTGGTGTGACCCCGCGGTGACCTCATGAGTCACAGATAAACCCAACAGATGATTTAGGAGAATTAGACAGAAATATTGATTTACAGGATAAAAATCTAAATAAAACAGATTCACTCAGGAAACGAGGCGAAAACATTCACAGCCAAAAGCATCTGATGGAGAAACGATTCAATTTGGAAACTTTCTGAGGTCAGAAAACACAAGATGGAGGCTACATCCAACCAACCATCCAACCAACTAAACATCCACCCAACCATACAACCAACTAAACATCCAACCAACCATCCAACCAACTAAACATCCACCCAACCAACCAACCATCAAAACATAAAACCAACTAAACATCCAACCAACCATCCAACCAACTAAACATCCAACCAACCATCCAACCAACTAAACATCCACCCAACCATCTAACCATCAAAACATCCAACCAACAAAACATCCAACCAACCATACAACCATCAAAACATACAACCATCAAAACATCCAACCAACTAAACATCCAACCAACCATACAACCATCAAAACATACAACCATCAAAACATACAACCAACCATACAACCATCAAAACATCCAACCAACCATCAAGATATCCAACCATCAAAATATCCAACCAAAAAAACATCCATCCATCCATCCATCCATCCATCCATCCATCCATCCATCCATCCATCCATCCATCCATCCATCCATCCATCCAACCAACCATC
>CAEGAE010010959.1:0-18075 GCA_903067095.1 Girardinus metallicus
ATTTTATAATGGATTTCATAATACATATCAAAATCATTTATAAATCAATAAACAAGATTACTTATTCCCTCCAGGCCGTTAATGATCTGTTTTCTGCATACCTGGAAAGATCTCATCAACTTTTACCAGGTTTCACGACAGAACCGATGAAAAACCAGGAGCTTAAATACTGAGGGAAGGGAAACAGAGGAGATAATTAGAAATGATGAGGAACAGCTGTGGCAGGGAGACCGCAGGAAAACTGGGATTAACACAGACTGAGCAAAATAATCTAAGAAAATTATAAGAATACAGAAATAAACTGAGACTAAACATACAGTTTATGACTTAATATGAAAATATGCTAGTAATAATAATAAAAACAGATAAATTAACAGAGTACAGCAGGATGAATGGAAATAAATTAACAGAGATTTTAAAAGAAGTGGCTAAAGCAAAAGAGGTGGATTAGCAGGTTCAGGGCAAAACTTCACAATAAAAGTCTCAAACATTTGAATTTGAAATGATCTCCGGTTTCCAGCTGAAGACCTGAAGCTGTGTGTTGACTCTAGATCTATAAATCTAGATTGTTCTTTAATAACTTCAGTTTCTGTTCAGCTGGAGAAAGTTTTGGCACATCCACACATTTCTCGTTTCTCAGCATCTGCTCAATGTTTGGATGGGGTGAAAGGTCACCTGGTGACATCATAACGTAGAGCTATGCTAATGAAGCTAGTGGCAGCATATAGGTGTTGAGTAGGAGGCGTCTCACCGCATGAGACTTTGCTTCAATGAGAAGTTTCCTATTGACCCAAAGGACTCCCTGCTCTGTGGGTCAGACTGGACCCGGTCCAGTTCTGGACCCGGTCCAGTTCTGGACCCGGTCCAGCTCTCCAGTTGCCTTCAGGCCACATTTTCTTCTGGTTTTCCATGAATTTTCCATCATGGATCGCCACATTCTGCACAACGCCCTGCTGTATGACAGAAGCGGGTTGCGTTTCAGGTTGACCTCCACCTGGGACGAAGCGGCACAGCTGGACACGATAAGACTGGACCTGAAAGGTTTAGGAAGTAGAACCTGAACTACAACCAGACAAAACGAAGCAGAAGTTAAAGATTCGTGAATCGTGCTGAATCCTCATCATCATGACTTCCTGTCCTCTCCTGGTTTCCAGGGCGACCTGATGGAGCCGTGTGGCGGGCGGGACTGCACCACCTGCCAGTGTTTACCTGCCAAAGGAGCCAGGGTGAGTCCCGATCCGGCCAATCACAGCGGTCCGTTTTATATTCCGGTTACTGGAGCGGCGACGCGTTCACTGGCAGCTCGGAAAACAGGAACACGGAGCGACTCGCAGCTGCTGGAGCGGAGTCGGACAGGAACGAGGGGCTGTTCAGTTAGAGGACAGCAGATCGAACACACACACATCCATCACATCAGAGGACTTAATTATCAACATGTAGCTGCAGGTTCAAATCCCAGCCTGAAGTCTCCGTACGAGCGTGGCGTCTCTCTAGGTACTCCAGCTTCCTTCCTCAGAAACCTGCTGGGTTAACTGGCTGCCGTCTCCGATTGTCTGTATGCATGGTTTTGTTCTGCTTCTGACTGGTGTCCAGTGGCTGCTGGATTTAAAATTACATCTCAAAGGATTAAAATATCACAAAGAAGTTAAATATTTTTGGTGAAGCTCAAACATTGTTGAAACATTTCAAAACTTTATGTCTTGTCATTTTTATGATTCCCATTCACAGAGAATGAAAACATAAAAATCAGTTCCTCAAAAAATTACAATACTGTGAAAAACTCTTGGCAATATCATAGAAAGTTGAGTGGAAGGAAAAAGTGTGGTAGGAACAGGGAGAATCTGTTCAATAATCTGAGGGATCTTCACCGGACTGAACTGGGCTGGAATCAGAACATCTGGATCCACTATGCTCAGGCGGGTCCAGAACCTGGGACGCAGGAGAGAACCAGAACCAGAACCAGGCTGTGCTCAGAGGTCCAAACTCCAGATGAAAGTAAAGTTTTATCTGGACCTTAAGGTCTCAGAGTCTAATGGGAGAAAACTAGAACCACGGTGCTGCAAGTCCAGAGTTTTCTCAGTCAGTGATGATCTGGGTCACCAGCTGGTTCTGGTCCACTGGGTTCTGTATGGTCCAGTCAGCCCAGTCATCCACCAGAACATTTTAGAGTCATTCATGCTGCCTTCTGCTGGCCCGATTCATGGAGATGCTGGGTTCATTTCCAGCAGGACTTGGTTCTGACCCAGACAGCGGTACCAGAATCTGGTCTAAAGACCAGAGTGGTACTGGGCTTGATGGGCCTGACCAGAACCTTATAGGGAACCTATTGCGGATTAGCATGGGAAAGATGAGAGACTCCAGATTGGATGAAATATTTGGAATCATTAAAATTATGAGAAATAAATAAAATATTCACTTTATGTCTTGTGGATCTTATTTATTTGAGCTTCAATAAAAATACTGAAGTTTTTTCTCCATATTTTGGTTGGTGTCCCTGCATCCTGCTACGACCCCATAAGGATGCGTGGGACCAGACGACCCCACAACGTACCGAAAACAACAACAGTCAGCAGCCAATGAGACAACAGACAGAGCGTCACATGACTGTTCACTTCCTGCTATCAGCTGATGAGTAAACAACAACAGAAACAGGACGTCCAGGTCCTAAGCAACCCACTGTGAGTGGCTCAGGGTGGCGCTGCGTGTGTGTGTGTGTGTGTGTGTGTGTTTGTTCAGCTGGGGGCAGCAGACAGGCGGAGGGTTTGTGGTTTGACGTCTGTCTCGGTGATTTCACAGCCAAATGGCTTCAGATAATGGAGGGCAGACTAGCAGAGATCACAGCTGTCACATCCCATCACACACACACACACACAAACACAGACACTCCGCTCAAAGCTCTTTCACACACACCTCGAATCTCTGGTCAGACGAACCGAGCTGCATCAGTAAACGCTTCTCCCACTGTCGGGCATGGTGGTGGAAGCATCATGATGAGGCTCTAACTGATGGTGTTAGTGGTTGCTGTGGTAACCACAGTAACGGTGGCCTTTGCAGCATTTTTTTTGGTTCTTTTGCAAACCTGATCCATCCCAACTCAGTTGAGGCCACACTGCTGCTTTTTAAATTTCCACCTTTTAAAATGAGGCTTCCTGAAAATTTCAAAATAAGATTTCTTCCGTACTTACTTTTTCAGCTTTTAAAGCTCATAAAAGACATTTTGAACGGGACATTCAGGTTCTTCAGTCATGAAATTGGAGCAAAGAGTTTGTCTATCTGTTAATCTTTCCAGCGTTTCTCTGATCATTCCTGAAGCTTCTTTGTAAATGCGGACATTAGCTGCTGCATGTTTAGCATTGAGATGCTAGCATAGCTTCACCGATAGGCTTACTCCTTTTTACTTGAACACAACAATAAACCTTTCCAACCAGATCGTTTAGAAGCAGAAGTGAATCTCAGAGGGAAAAGAGAAGACGCTTCTTCTCTGCTGATAGCGGACGTAGCTGTGCGTCAGATTTACAGGCGTACCAGAAACACACAAACAAAGGTTCCCCCTCTCAACTTTTCATATAAAAATAGAATATTTGATTTATTGTGCAGAAATTACCTTCGGATGTTGGTAAGTCTTTCCTGGCAACAAAGAGCAGCCAGTAGTGGAGGATCTTTAGATGAGCCCAGTGTTGTGATGTAAACCGACCTGTGGTCAGTAAACACCTGATCCAGGCGATAGCAGCAGATTCTTCTGCTGAACACTGAGTTGCATTAATAATGCAGGCAGCTCAGGTCAACCGTTTCCCCGGGCTCACCCCCTCTGCGACTCGGTCTCAACACGCTCATGATGGTAGTTTTTGTTTTCCGTTTGAAGCCTCATTACCGAGCAGATATTCCTGCTTCCTCACTGAGCTGCACGGCTCCTGAACTTCTCACCTCCAACCGCAGAACCATGTGGCAAAGCTTTCAAAATGGCCACAAACGCTTTGGCGTTTCTGCCACTTGCGATTCAACGATTGTGTTGAATCGATCATTGAAATAATAGTCAACTAATAATCGATTAATCTGTCAATCAGCAGGAAAGTTAAACTATACAACAGTACGTTGTATAGTTTAACTAGAAGGTTTAGAAGGTAAAAAAGCTTTTCTCTCTAAATCTGTTCTAGCCAAAACTTTTTGTGTCAGTTTGAGCTTCAGAATCTGTAAATAGAAATAAAAAATCTGCCTTTTGCATCCAAGTGTTACACAATCCAGAAAATAATCTCCAGATCAGACCTATTGATGTTCAGTCCAGCAGAAATGCTAGAATGTTTTACAGTTTTTGGCTGCAGATTAATCATTTGGTATGAAGCGTTTTCTAAATACTAAAAAATTATTTTTATTATTTAAAAAAGAAATCAAATTATTTGCAACTTTAAATGTGTTTCTAACACCGCAAAAGAAAGACTCAAAATGTCTGCATGATGTCAACATTTTTTTCAATCCAATTAATTCTCACAATAATTGATAGAATAATCAATTTACTAAAATAATAATGAGATGCAGCCCTAAAATTTTGATTTGCTGGATGTGATTTCATCTCTTTCATCCAATACAAACTCAGTTTAGACACAAACCAAAAGTCTGTGGCATTACTTTGGGAACACAGTTGTGTGCACATAAAAAAAACGTACTTTACGTGTGAAAGACACTTAAAATGTTCTGTGTTTTTTGGCCCTTTTGGCCTTCCGTACATGAGGAGCAGGCGAGCCAGAGCGGAGACGTTTTTATCTAACGCCTGTGAGATTTAAACACAATCACCACAAGTTATTGTTTGCTTACATAGATATATGTGCTCAGAATAATCTCACTTCTTGCTCAGTCTGGAGCCACTTATATGGATTTAAGGAGCAAATAGGAGGGAGAGTGAAGGCGTTGAAACGCCCACGTCCCTCATGGAGGTTCAGCTGCAGAGATCAAGCAGCGACATGACTGCTACTTTCAGGACAAACAAAAAATTTATGTTTTGTCCCTCTGTCTAGAAGTGAAACTGCTGAGTTCTTGTTTGGGTTTGGTCTCTTCTTGGAGGTTTTTTGGACACGATGAAAGAAAATCTCCTCAGAATCATCTTTGTTTTCATCTTCTCTGGATCTAAAGCACTTCCCTTTCAGATTTAGTTTGTTTTCTAGAATCAACAGCATTTCACTCATTTTGGATCATTTATTTGACTATAAAAATTATTTATAGTGCTTAATTTTTGCCACATTTCATTGTTTCAGCCTTTTTACAATTTCATACTTACATTAATGTGATTTTTCTATTTCTAATAAATTTGCAAAAAGTTCAAACTTTTTCCACATTGTCATAATAAATTATTTGCATGTAGAATTTTTAGATTAATTTAATACAGTTTTGAAAAAAGCTGGACTTCCTGTGGCCTTTAACTCTGCTGCAGGTTCAACAACATGCCTTGCTTTGGGGATTCAGAGAATGTTTATAAATTTGTCTCATATAAAGGAAAAATTTTAATAAATGATAAGCTTATCTTTTCTCATTCTACCATAATATATTAGCTTTTTTATGAGAAACTGCAATCTGTTGATTTTAGTTTAATTTCAGTCAATTTTACAGAATAATAATCCTGTATTATTGTGAGAAAACTGCTCAGTCTAACCAGATGTACTGAATTTGATTCAAATTCACACTTTTTATCTGCAGGTTAACGTCTGAGCTGCTGTTCTGTTTGTATTTGGTTTGATTTGTGTGTCACCGCCCCCATGTGGTCAGATGATGTCATTGCAGGTTTGGCTCACTGGACTGCTGGTTCTGTCTGTGTGAACAGAACCAACTGATCACAATTAAAATGTGGGTTCATGTTCTGGCCTTCCGTCTCGGTTGGGTCAGTATTGGCTCTAACAAATTGAATGTGTTAATGTGTTTTGTTGTGGACCAGGTTCTGTTGGTTTCATTGTTCTGTCAGATGTTTAAATCCATTGTCTGCCGGACACGTCAGCTCAAACGGTAACTTAGGAGTCACACAGTAAACGTTCACATCGATCTGTTCTGTATGCGACACAGAGACGATGAGAGTCTGAAGGATGAGATTAGAAAATATCGATACTTGATGGACAGGTTACAGAGGGGAATGTAAGGACTTTCAAAAAATGAAAAATACATGGGAGGAAATGACTTGGCCTTGGGTAAGAATTCTTACCCAGCTGAGTGGAATCATGGGAAATGAAGGAATTTGTCTTGTAGAAAGTAGGAGCAAGGCTGCATCTAAAACCAGCTGGACGGTAACTCTCAAAGCCCGGGGTTGGAGGCCGCTGGTTTAGGGTGTGCAACGTTTTGCTTGGTCATGGGTCACTGTGTTGTATCAAGCATTGAAGCTTATAATAGTTTTATGTTCTGCAGGGTTTCCCAGGCCCTCTGGGTCCGCAGGGTCCTCAGGGGTCTCCAGGCTTCCCGGGCGGACAGGGGCTTCCAGGGCAGAAGGGCGGTAGAGGAGCCGAGGGGCCAATGGGAGGTTATGGGGTAAAAGGAGGTGCTGTGAGTAAACAACCGTTCTAACTGTAAAAGCAGAAAACCTAAGTAACATTCCTGAAGTCCAACATGGTGAACGTCTGTTTCTGTGGGTTCAGGGCCCCACCGGTCTGCACGGTTTTCCAGGTTTGGACGGAGTCCCGGTAAGAGTCCTCGCCCCTATCGGCATCCCACAGCCGCTGGAGCGCAGAGTCCTTCAGCTTCCCTTTGTTTGTGTTTGTTCAGGGCCTCCCCGGCCCGGCTGGAGGGCCTGGTCATCCAGGTCTGGACGGATGCAACGGAACCAGAGGAAACCGGGGCTATCTGGGGCTTCCAGGAGAACAGGGCCCTAATGGAGAACCGGTAAAAAGCATTGGCTGATTGTCACTGTTTGACGCCATGTTGAGATGAAAGGATCTCACATCCTGTGCTGCTGTGCAGGGTTTTACCGGTCCGAAGGGACTTAAAGGAGAGCCATCGGCCAACTTCATCCAGTACCCCGGAGCTCCTGTAAGTACAGCTGACCTGCAGCGTCATGTTCTGGTACGTTCAGCCCACCTGACCGCAGTGTTTGGGTCCAACAGGGCGACGCCGGGTCCAGCGGACTGCCGGGTCTGCCGGTGAGTTGGCCTGAAAGCAGCCGAGTACATCGCATTGTTCTGCTTCTGCTTCAGGTTTCTGTTTCTGCCTGCAGGGGGAAGATGGTCTGCCGGGACTGACCGGACCCGCAGGTCCAACCGGATCAGCTGGACCCGCTGTGAGTCACTCCATTTCATTTCAGCTCACTAACATGTAATTCAGTTCAGTCCACCTTAAATCAATGTATTTCTATTCAGGTAAATTTTATTAACTTTTAATGAAATACCTTCAGTTGAATTCAGTTCAAATACTTTTTTGTTCATTACAAAACGTAAATTTCAGCACAATTGTAGTTCACTTCTGTTCAGTTTGGCTCGTAGTTCAGTTCAGTTCAACACAGTTTGGATCAATTCACTGAATTTGTAGTTTGGTTCCCTGGTGAGTAAACTGATTTTTATTGGTCTCCTCAGGGTTCTCCTGGCTCACCTGGACCAAGGGGCCCGCCTGTGAGCTATTAATTCATTTTATTATTTCAGGATTACAGTCAGCAGTTTTAACTCTTTTTACAGTTTATATTATCTTTTTAATGTGATTTTGAAGCAGTAAAACTGTTTACAGCTTTCTGTCCTCCAGTCAGTTATCGATTATAGATCGATTATCTCTCCAGCTGGATGTTCTGATGTCGGCTTATGTTTTTGTTTTAGGGCCAAAAAGGTCGATTACTGCCGGGACCGAAAGGAGACGAGGTACAGAGACTGTTTGCAGAGTTAATGTAGCACCACCTAGTGGTTCATCCATCAGACCACGCCCCAGAAATATGACATCACATTGGCCACGCCCCCTTCACATGACAGCCCTCTTATTCCACTCTTCTGACTGCAGTCAGAAGGTTGTAGGTTCAATTACAGTTTCCTCCTGCCACAGGTCAATGGGCCCCTGGGCAAGGCACCTTCCTGCTTCTGGCAGTCAAAATGACTGCAGCAGCTCTAAATATATTTACCATTGTCCACGCCCCCTGTGGCCACACCCCTTCATTACAATAGACCCCTCCTCCAAAAAAACTGATCTCATCACCCAATTAAATACTTGTCATTGGGCCACGCCCCCTCATTTGGCCCGCCCCTTAGTATCTCATCCGTTTGGCTGGGCCCCTCAGTTACATCATAGAACAACATGTTGACCACATGAACATGGCCGACCTTCCTCAGGCCTTGCAATGCCCCCTGTAGGTCGGTCAGTGCATTACATCACTGTTGATCTTTACTGGGGGCCAGCTGAGCTCTGGTCCAGCTCTTTGGCCTTCTGACCTGCATTAACCAAACTTTTTCCATTTCCTGTGTGATCCATAGGGAGACCAGGGCCCCCAGGGGCCTCCGGGGCCCTTCGAGTACATTGACCCTCCAGAGGACTTGTACATCAAAGGGGAGAAGGTCGGAGGCCATTTAGTCTTCCTTTGCTTTATTGTCTTGTGTTTTTGTTGGTTTTAAATGTTCAGTATCTTTTATTTAGTTTTATTTAGCTCTAATGTTTTAAATATTCTGTTCTCATCGTCGGGTTCCTGTGTCAGGTTAGAAAACTGGAGTCTCAGTTCCAGATCTACATCCTATTGCTGGATTTTTATTGAATTTTAATGGTGGAATGTGATAAAAAAAAAAAAAAAGTTAATTCCAGGGTCTGAAATTAATTATATTTTACATTTTTGCTGCTAAATGATTGACTACACTCACCGGCCACTTTATTAGGTACACCGGTCCAGCTGCTCATTAACGCAAATGTTGAATCAGCCAATCACATGACAGCAACTCAATGCATTTCTTCATGTAGACATGGCCGAGACGATCCGCTGAAGTTCAAACTGAGCATCAGAACAGAGAAGAAAGGAGGTTTAAGTGACTCTGAATGTGGCATGGTTGTTGGAGCCAGACAGGCTGGTCTGAGTATTTCAGAAACTGCACATCTACTGCGATTGTCACCCACAACCATCTCTAGGGTTCCCAGAGAATGGTCCCAAAAAGGCAGTATCCAATGAGCAGCAGTTCTGTGTGCATAAATGTCTTGTTGAGGTCAGAGGTCAGAGGAGAATGGACTGGTTTGAGCTGATAGAACCCAGGTCTGTAGAAGAGCGTCTCTGAACACACGACACATCGAACCCAGAAGACTGCTGTTGCTACCTGCAACTCCAGTCAGGTAGCAACAGGAAACTGACACAGGCTCATCAAAATTGCAGAAGATTGGAAATACGTTGGTCTGACGAGTCTCGATTTCTGCTGTGACAGTCAGATGGTAGAGTCAGAATTTGGCGTCAACAACATGAAAGTGTGAATCCATCCTGTCGTGTATCAACGGTTCAGGCTGGTGGTGGTGCAGTGGTGTGGGGGATATTTTCCTGGCACTTTGGGTCCATTAGAACCAGCTGAGCATCGTGTCAACGCCACAGCCTACCTGAGTGGCCATGTCCATCCCTTATGACCACAGTGTACCATCTTCTGATGGCTACTTCCAGCAGGATAATGCGCCATGTCCTAAAGCGCCAATCATCTCAGACTGTTTCTTGAACAATGAGTTCAGTGAACTCGAATGACCTCCACAGTCATCAGATCTCAATAGAAACCTTTGGGATGTGGTGGAACAGGAGATTCGCATCACGGATGTGCAGCCGACAAATCTGCAGCGACTGCGTGATGCTAACATGTCAATATGGACCAGACTCTCTGAGGAATGTTTCCAGTATCTTGTTGAATCTCTGCCATCAAGGATTAAGGCAGTTCTGAAGGGGGTCCAACCTGGTACTAGCGAGGTGTACCTAATAAAGTGGCCGGTGAGTGTAAATAGCCGTACGAGTTCAGCAACAAAGAAAAATTTTAATCTTCATCCATCAGATTGGAAAGTCCTGATCATTCATGGAGCTTCTTTAGAAATGTGGACGCTAACATTAGCGCTAGCTGCTACATGTTAGCATTGAAATGATGTTTTAGGCTAGCATAGATTCGCTGCTAGGCTAGCTCGTTTTAGCACAGCTTAAACACAACAGTAGTCTTTTTCCAGAATCCAATCAGATCGTTCAGAAGCAGAAATTAACGGCCAGCGGGCAAAGAGAAAATGTTCTGTACTTTGAAAATGTTGCTAAATAGAAGCTGAAGCAGATTTTCTTTGATTAATGAACCTTTGCTCTGGGATTTGTTAAAAAGGTTTGGACATTTTTAAAATCAGGTCTGGTTGTTTCTCTCAGGGATCTCCAGGGGAACCAGGACAGTGTGGCGTTCAGGGACTCCCGGTAAGGCAGAACATTTATCAACCTGCTGACTGTTTGTTTATTCCATGTTTGAAGAGAATTTCCCTGATTCTGATGTTAATGAAGATAAATATCCCAGAATAAGAGCCACTTTGGGTCCGGTAGTGACCACCGGTGTGGGCCGTGATGAGGAAGTTCTGTTCTGGTTTCAGAGTCGGGATGCGCCGCCTGGGATCAAAGGAGAGAAAGGGATTGTTGGATTTCCAGGAGCCAGAGTACGTTTCCCTCGATCCGTTCCAGAAGTTTATCCGGCTTCGGTTGCTGCATGAGTTTGGTTTTTCTTCCAGGGGGATTCTGGTCGACCCGGTCCGTCCGGACGAAGAGGCGCCCGGGTGAGTCAGAGCAGAAACGCTGGTCCAGTCTGATGGTTCCGGGTCGGGTTAATTAAAGGTGTTTTTGGGTTTTCAGGGGATGGAAGGGAGCCAGGGTCTCCCAGGACTGATAGGTCAAGAAGGTTTTAAGGTCAGTTGGGTTTGTGACCCAGGTTCTGAAACTGAGTCCAGTTAAAGTCTTTATTCTGGAGGAAACAGGGCAGATTTAAAGGAACGTACTATTTAAGCTCTCTGTTGTGATATGACTCTTTGTTTCCAGGGCTTTGCTGGTGATCCGGGCCCTGAAGGCCCCCCTGTGATCAGTGATGTCACTCACATAGGTACGGTCAATACACCAATCAGCTATCGGTCGGTTTGGTTTCTGAACGTCCTGTCTTCCAGGTGAGGCCGGGGAACCTGGGCTCCCCGGGGGGAGGGGCCCTCCTGGCGACATGGGGCCCATGGGAACGCTTGGTCCCCCAGGATTCCCGGGATCATCAACACCAGGTTAGTAAAATCATTTAACATTAAACATCAAAGCTGATTATCAATAGGAAAGCATCCAATCAACTATCACAGCCAATCATTGTAGGATGATGTCATAAAGAGGGACGATGGTGGTCTAGTCAAATCGATGTTACTATGAGGTGGAGGAGGACTGAAGGCAGCAGGACAGTGTTGGTCTTAGTTACAGTAAATATTTGTTCACATTCAGGATGTGATGAATATGAACAAAAAGGTTGTTAATTATAAAGTTAGTCAAAACGAACAGCAATAATTTTGGATCCTTTTACAAAATGGCCTTTCAAACTTACATTAACACAATTTTATTAATTCATCTGTAGCTGCTAGTCTCAATTTCAAACTAAACGTTTAACCAACTAAGTATTTAGGTCCAAAGTAAATATATAATTAACAAATTCTTCACTTTGAAGCTAAACATTCAGATTGTTGGCTAAATGTTTATCTCCAAAATAAATATTACAAATTTAAGTAAGAAAGCTAAATATTTAGTTTGCAAACTAATATTTTGCTTACAGACTAAATATTTAACCACCAAGTTAAACATTTAGCTAACAAGACAAATATCTTACCGTGTTCAGATTCAGGTGGGATGAATTTCGTGTCTTCAGGATTTTCTCTGGTTTCCTTCAGGACTTAAAGGTTTCGATGGTCCGAAGGGCGAACCTGGGTACAAAGGGGAGAGAGGAGATCCGGGTCAGACTACAGACGAAGTGGTACATGGAGAACCTGGAAAACCAGGACAGCGGGGACAGCGAGGGCCGAAGGGCCTGCAGGGCCTCCCAGGTACCACATCGGCTTCTGGTCCCTGCGGCTCCCGGCGGTCAGTCCTCCATGTTTGGTCTCCGTCTCTTGCAGGAACGGTCTGTCTTAAAGGAGACAAAGGAGGCATGGGAGGCCCAGGTGACGGGGGCTTTCCAGGACCGAGAGGTGATGATGGCTTTACAGGTCAGTGATGTTTCTGACTTTTTTTAACGCGTCTGAAGTGAAAGACACGTTGTGTCCTGTTCCTGTGAGGACATGTTGCCCCAAGTGGCAGATTAGCTCTGACTTCATGTTCAACCGTTGCGTTTCAGGTGTTCCTGGTGAATGTCTATGTCAGCCTACTGACCTGAAGGGCCCTCAAGGGCCTCCAGGGGCTCAAGGGTGTCCAGGGTCTAAAGGACAGCCCGGGCCCCCAGGCCCCAAAGGAGAGATGGGTTACTCTGGAGACCCAGGAGCGACGGGGGCCCAGGTGAGTTTCTAAACAAAAACATGGGAGGAAATCTCAGATGCGTTCAGACTGAAGCTGCAGGTTTGTTTTTCCTGCAGGGAGCGAAGGGCTTCAGGGGGCCCAGCGGCCAGAAAGGACGGAAAGGTTTCGCCGTGGGCGGCTTGAAAGGTGAGGTCATCACGTCTAGTTTCCTCCAGATAATGACAAATTAAATGAAAGCAAATTGAGAGAATGTGAGGAACAGCAGCAGCCTCTGAACTTCCTGTTTCCCTCTGGCGCTTCACCGGTGGGTTTTGTTTCCTTACTGCTGTGGATCTTTAAGTTTATTTCATTTTGATACATCAACAAACTTTTGACCTTTAGCTGATTTTTTTTTTGTTTCCTTTGAATTATTTTGTTCAAAAAACAAAGTTTAATGTCTGTAAAATACTTTAATAACACATTAATATTACAAACAGAAGCAATAAGGAACCCAAAAAACTGCAAAGTGCAAAAAATGATCAATAAATCATGTTGGGAAGAGTTGAGAGACTATGATACAAAAATAAAATGAAATTTCAAGATGAAACCTGAAACTAAATCACTGAACTCACGACAGCGTTACTGGATCAACCTGCCCACCTCTTCTCACCGGCAAAAACGCCAAATCTTACCAAGTACATCTGGTCTAGTTTCCAGTGCAGATATGTCAGTGCAAGAAAATAAAGGAAAACTGAAAAACAAATCACTTTCAGCAAGAGGCAGCAGTCACTGACTCCTAATATTGGTGGAAAGTTCTGGTTCCATCGGCAAATGTTTTCACTCACTTTACAAGGCCCTGCACCGTTACCTAGCAACCCTGGCCGGGCCCAGGCGTTGCCTAGCAACCCAGTTCTAGTTCTATTAGTGACATAATCAAAGAGTGATTAAATCAGTATTAAATCTTTAATTACTAAAAACAAGTTTCGACTTATTTCAAGTCTATCAAGACATTTGCACTGGAAACTGGGCCAAGAGTATTTTTGCAGTGAATGAATGAATGAATCTTGTGTTCATGTTTCAGAGATTCTCATTCTGATTTGGTTTCCAGGTGAAAAGGGAGAAAGGGGCAAAGTGGGCCCTGAGGGGGCCCCAGGAACCTGGGGGACAGTCGGACCCCCGGGGCGCCCAGGACCACCTGGAGATCCGGGACTTAAGGTCAGCCATAGAGGCGGAGTCGGGGAGCGAACCGGACCAGAGCAGAACCGAACCTCTCTCCTGGTTGTGTTTGGGTTTAGGGGGACAGTGTCCCTCGTTTCCCTGGAGACAAAGGCTTCCCTGGACCCCCGGGACCGGATGGATTCCCAGGACGGCCGGGCCCCCCTGGAGTCAGAGTGGTGGGGCCCCCTGGAGAGCGCGGGACCCCTGGAAACCCGGGACCTGATGGATTTCCTGGACCGCCTGGACCAAAGGGAGATCCAGGTAAAGCTGTTGGTGAAGTCAGATAAAACGACTGTAGTGAAATAATTTCACATTTCCTGCTTCTCTGCACCAGTTTCAGAAAGCGCGTTGCTCTGAATACAAACCAGTTTACTCTGACTTTACTCCCAGTTCTCCCAGTTGCCCTGTCTCCAGTCTGTATGACAGAGTGATAACGTCGGGACATTTCATCCTCACTGCCTTGGTTTTTCTTTTAGTTTATTTAGTTTGTTCCAGATCAAACTCATTCTTTAATAACATCTCCTGTCTGCTCACCTATTAATGCCTTTGTTTACATCGTTATAATATTAATAACCATAAAGAAATAAACACCTAAAACATAAAATAAGTTATTCTGCATCAACCGCCTTCACTTCCACCAGATTAGCTCAGTTTTTGAAACCAAACAAAATGGCTGCTAATGGCAGCCAGGCTGCATGTAGCAACCAAGAAACCAAATTATAAAGGCAAACGTTTGGTTTGAGCTGACCTATGACCTTTTCCAACCTTGGAAAATGAAAATGCAGAATAGAAGTTCAATAAGTGAGACTGCAGGTTGTATTTATTGAATTTTACTCTGAGAAAATATTTGTGTATTAAACTGCACTTGTTTACATGAAGTCTTTAGAAATATACTGTAATAACTTTGCAGGTACACTGAAAAAACAAACTCTTACCAAGTATTGCCGTTTCTAGTCTCTGGTGATGGAACGGATTTTCTCCTTCAGAAAATGTCTATTTGATTTACTTTTTGTTTGACCCCGCCTTCTTTGGTTTGACTCCGCCTTCTTTGGTTTGACTCCGCCTTCTTTTGGTTTGACTCCGCCTTCTCTGGTTTCTCCTCTCATAGGAGACCGTGGACCCTGTTTTTCGAACCCTGGCCCTCGGGGGCCGAAGGGAGACCGTGGACCACCAGGTAAGCCTCGTCTGGAACACCTGTCTCTTCACCCGTTAGTGCAGCTTCCTGCTCACCTGCCTCCATGTCCAGGTGCCGCAGGTCCTCCAGGTGCTGAAGGCTCCGCTGGCATCAGAGGGCAGGACGGGCCTAAAGGGGACAAGGGACTGTCTTATGCTGCAGGACCGCCTGGGGACCGAGGTACCTCCGCGTTGGGTAGACGTGTCACACCTGTCCTGTCTGAACCGACAGCTCCATGTTTCTTCTTCTGCCCCTGCAGGACCTCCAGGTGCTGACGGAGATCCTGGAGAAGGTGGAACCGACAGTTGTTGTTACGATGGAAGTCCAGGTAAGAACCAGCATCAGCTGAACAGTTTCTGATGGAAAGGAAGAACACAAATCTACCAAAAGAAACTCCCTCTTTCCCGATTCAAACACATCTGGACTGGTGACTCCTCCAGGAGAGTGAGAACTTAAAATTTATTAAATATTAAACAGCCAGTGTGAGCCCACAAAGCTTTGTCCTAAAATTCACTATGTCGGCCATTTTGGGTCTAACTGAGCCAGGTGGGGGAGCTACTGAGTCTGTTTTGTGATTGGTGAATAAAACAAAGATTGCAATCAGTTCAAATGTTTTAGTACACCTGAAATAAAACAAAACTCATTTACAAATAACGTTTCACTAGCAGATTATTTCACGTATAACCTGACATTTTTCCCAGGTTATAATTTAAATCATCAGTGGATCCGGAACGTTTTTATTTATTAAGGAATTATTGACTTAAAACAAGCTACTGTTGCTGACTAGTTACTTCTAATTATTATCTTATTTCAAATGTAGTAAAATATTTGCACTGGAATCTAGACCAGAAGTTCTTGGTAAGATTTTGTGTTTTTTCAGTGTTAAATATCTGGAATCATTTCTGAAATGTCGATAAGTGAAACTGTTGAGTGTTTTACAGTTTACCCGACTCTGTGCTCCAGGTTCTCCGGGGCCGCTGGGCCCCCCTGGGCTCCCCGGACCAAGAGGCAATATTCAGAGTGGCCCCCAGGGGCCCGAAGGCCGGCCTGGACCGCCGGGGTCCCCAGGACGTAAAGGACGCCTCGGCCCCCCAGGCAACCAGGGAGCACCGGGTGAGTTATGGATCTGGGTCAGAGGTCGGCAGCATAACTGCATTGTGGTGGTGATGTTAAGTTACCGGGTTTTTTTTAATCAATCTGGCCTCTTTTGGCTGAAACCAACAGCAACAGCATGAGAAGAGCCAATAAAGAGCAGAATGCTAACCAGCTGCGAGTTTCCCCCCACAATGGTTCAGATTTACTCTGTAAACCAACTGAATTCAACAAAGTTCACATTTGAAAACCTCAGAAGCTGCGATTTAAAACATGGAGTGGTTTCTTCATGACTTAACCAGTTTAATTAAAGCAACAAAAAAAAAAGATTTTCTCAGAAGTTGATGGCTTTTATCTTTCTCTGTTTCTGCTGTCAACTTGCTCCTGGTTTTGCAGTGGAGCATCACAAATGTCTGCTACTTTAAAGATAAACAGAAAACTGTACAGTGGACCAACACCAGTTCACTCATTTTTTCAGACCATATCTAAAATATTCAAAAGAGCCTGAGATCCTTTGGCCCAGCGCTACCTAACGCGCTATTGGGTGGCGTTTGTAAAGCAACCAATCCCAGAGCAGCATTAATTTTCCTTGGTCCTGATTGGCTGAGCCCTCAAGTGTAGATAAGGAAGTCCTTAGTTGTTGGTTTCCACTGTGTGTATTAATGCATATTAAGTTATATTTAGTGGTATAAGCATTTTAGTGGAAATCTCAAGTACTGGTGGGTTTGAGTGGCTGTGGCCCCCAACCCCTGCAAATACTGGGAGTCCAGTGAATTATGTTACCACACCCAAGATGCTGCAACAACACGCAGATGAACCACAGCTGAAGGCTGAAGGTCTACAAGAAATGAAGACTTGAACGTGTTCCCACAGGTCCCCAGGGGCCTTCTGGCTACCCTGGAGTGAAGGGACACAAAGGAAATGTCGGGGCCCCTGGCCAACCAGGCCCTCCGGGGCCCACATCAGACGATTGTAAGGCAGGGACGCCTGATGGCATGGGCCCCCCAGGCCCTCCGGGACCTTATGGCCCTCAAGGACCTCGTGGCCCTCAAGGACCTCGTGGTAATCATTTACCTTTTTTTCTTGACATGTCTATTTGTTTTGTTTTAGTCATTTCCTGTGTTGAACAGTCAGTCTAAGTTCATTTTTTTAGGTTATAAAGGTGAAGTTGGGGATAAAGGTCTTTCAGCTATTGGTCCAAAAGGCACAATTGGAGAACCTGGAGTTCCAGGGTCTCCAGGGACACAGGGATGTAATGGGCCCCAAGGTCCTGTTGGGGACCCTGGCCCAATGGGGCCCTTTGGTGGGAAAGGTGAGTTCCTACCAGAAACATGCCTGAAGGAATGTTCTTCTGTTCAAAGTCCTTCAGTGAGATCCTGTTTTAGGTCTGACTGGGCCTGGAGGCTTTGAAGGAAGGCCAGGTTTTCCAGGAAACAAGGGCATTCCTGGAGGCCCAGGCGTGCCCGGAGAGCGGGGGCCTAAAGGACAAGATGGAGGTCAGGGTTGTGCAGGCCCAAAGGGACCAAAAGGTACTACGGTGGTTATAGTACCGCTGATTAAACCGTACAATACCAGGATCATGTTCCTCATTCTGATTTGCTAACCTGCTACAGATTATGGACAACATGTGTCCTCCTGCAGGTCACAAAGGCTGTGCCGGTCCTCCAGGAGAACTCATTCCCAGAACTGAAAAGGGCCCAAGAGGACCACCAGGACGCCCCGGAGAGCCCGGATTCTCTGGACCACGAGGTGAGAGAAACCGGAGACTCTGAGAAAGTCTCCCTGTTGGTCAAACTTTGGTTCCGTCTTAGAGAACAGAGGACAGGAGCGTCCAACTCTGGTCCTTAAGATCTACCGTCCGGCAGGTTTAGATGCAGCATTATCTGGCGTTTACCAAACATGATGGCAGGTAGTTGAATCATTTGATTCAGCTGTGTTGGACAGTTGGAGGGCTGCAGTTGGAGACCCTGCTGTAGACGGACCCTCACTGTCCAGGTCTAGTGGAAAACGACTAAAACCGTCAGCAGGTCATTCAGTTCAGGTGACTCCAAGAACTGTTCGCTTCCCTCTGATACAACTCTGTAAGCAGCATGATAAAATCCTAGGGCTGTATAATTATATCGATTCTACGATATCGGAAGGTCTCGGTTTTTCATCTGAGTATCGATACGTTAAACCATAGAGGTTCATAGGCTTCTACCGTCTTTTTAACATGTCTGGTTTG
>CAEGAE010010960.1:0-62173 GCA_903067095.1 Girardinus metallicus
ATATATATATACATATATACATATATAGGTGTGCTGCAAAAATATTCATACCCCATATTTTTTGTGTGTTAAAATAAGATTTTTACCTATCATTCTTAAAATAGTCATTCAGGTTGGATAGAGAGCATCTGTAAACATTGACTTGTTAAAGTATTGCCACAGATTCTATATTAGATTTAGGTCTGAACTTTAACTGAGTCATTCTAAAACATAAAATAGGTTTTGATCTAAACCAGAGGTCTCTAACAATTTTTTTTTTTTCAGGATTGCCCTGTATTTCACTGTCCCCACATTCCTATAAACTTTGACCACCTTCCCTGTCCTTTATTCAAGTTCAGTATAGCTGCATGATGATGGCACCACCACTATGTTTGGCTGTAGAGACATTGTGTTAAGGTAAAATGCAGTGCTGGTTTTGCTAGTTGTATAGGTCAGACAGAACAGGTCAGGACTTGTTATTGCTTTCTGTTGATAGTGGCTTTCTTCCATAATAGGCCAAATATCTAGCATGCACAATTAAATTTTGTCCTGCCAACATATTCTTTCATCTAAGTATTACATTTTCTTTAGGGGCAACAGAGAATACTGATAATTTTTAGATGTTATTTGACAGAAAAAAATAAGTGATTTGAAAGAAAAAGAAGCATTTCTGGAAACTTTTGGAAGGGCTACGGCCAAGTTGGTAACCTTACACACACACCATATGGGACTATCCATTATTAACAAGTTACAGGCGAAATGCATTTACTGATGTTAAGAAATGTTTGGTTTTTAAGGTTCCACTGGACCCTACTGGCTAGAACCACAAGGTTGTCCAGAAAAAAATTATGATAACAAGCAAATGGTATTTCTTAGAGTCCTACTCTTCTAGCCAAAAAGGCAGTAACTGATTTATGGCTTTGCGGCACCTCCAACAGATTTTGCAACAACAAAATTAAATCTTGAAAGTGACTTAAATCCTTATGTATGAAAGTTTTAGGTTGCAGGGTTTGTGAATTAGTGAGGTTGGGCAGCGAACAAAAGGCGCACTCCGAGATGGGGTTCTGGGCATATGAGGGAAGCAGTCGGGGACAGCGCACTTAATGGAAGTGACAGTCAGCAGATACGCACCAGTCTGCTCAATCCGCAATTGCTCCCACCGCCTTCTCCGGCAGCCAGGAAAAGAAAAGACAAAAAAATACCCCCATCCCATCTACTGATTACATACAATGCATCCCACCATACTGAGACAGAGGATAGGGAGGTGGAGCAAGGGGAGTGAATAGACAGAATGTTGCCCGGACCTTCTCTCAGATAGTGTGGTTATCAGTAAGAGAGAGAGGGAGGGAAACAAAAAGGAAGTTTACTGGCGTTGTTTTATCTGGAAGGGCATTAAACCGGGAGGCACACAGGGGACGTGACTGCCAGAGTAAAGAAAAAGACCATTCAGAGGAAAGGAAAGAGAGAAACTGTCCAAAGTCAGTGAGTCTTTAGATGTATCCTATCTCACCAAGTCAGTAACACACATGCACCAGCATACATGCACAGTTTACCCTTGGCTCAAAGTCATCCCTGGTTCATGGTTGCTGGCTTTGATGGGAGTCCGAGCCCTGGAACAAGCTGCTAACGACCCAGAAAGCTCCTCATCAGGCGACGGGTGAAGCTTGATATGCAGCAGGAGAAGCTGTCACAAGAACGGAAACTTGTAGTGGTCTCAGATAAAACACTCAAAGAGGGATAAAAACAGAACTGTAAGTAGGGAAACTATTAAGACTGAAGCAAAAATTAGAAGAGGTGGAAGGGGAGGCCGCATGGCAGCTGGGGGTAGATCCGTACCCCTGTGTGTCGTCCTTGACCCCGTCAGAAGAGACCGAGGCATGCAGTGAAAAAGATTGTTGGCCACAACACCCACCAGGTGTGGGTTGGAGAGGGATGAGAGGCATGTCGATGAGGGTACCCCTCCCAGCCCCAACGAAGCAAGCACAGCAGCCCGATACCCCGCTGGATCCGGCTAAATCAGAGAACTTAGCCAGTGACCTCTCCACAGGCGCTATACCTTTTAATGAGTTCTCCGTCTTTGATTCGTCTTAGCGCTTGCAGTGGGAGACAGATCATGCATAAGCCTCATCACACACACATCAGAATTACTTCAAAGCTACATTTGTCCATCCACGGCTTTCAAAGTTGGAGTCAAAAAAGAAGAGGAAGCGGGACGTATGCAGTCGAAATAATGAACACACCAAAATCCAGAGCGACCAAGAACTCTCATGCGTGCCCACACAGGCACAGGGAAAGTGTACCAACAGCGATGGACTCAGCAACAACTGCCTGCGAACTAGCTGAAGTCAACTAATCAGTTCACACAAGGATAGAAAAACCCACACTGGCATAAGCCGAGCAGAGCTCAAGGAGACAACACCTGCCTTGTTAAGAGAAGGCCAGAGTATGTGCAGGTGAGATTGGATCCAGACATGCTTGCTCACACATAGAATTGAATTATTGATCAGCCAACAGATTGTGTTATGAGAAATTCATGGATCCACGTCTTGACCGCCCAGGTTCCCCCAGGCTCTGAGGCTGTGTCTGGAATCCCTATCCATGTATATATTCTGTGTTTGTCCACATGGCTGTAGCCAGGGGAAGCAGTCTGCCCCGGTCAATGTCCGAATTATTTCCAGAGCCCAGAATGAGCTCACACTTAGACGACTTGGAGTAAACCATGAATTGATCAGGCCGACCGAGGTGATTCATTCAGAAGGAAGGCCTCAGTCTCACTCAACCGTAACGGAGGAGCTTTTACTACTCAAATAGTTCCTTCTTCCTGAGCACTCAGGCAACAGCACAACCTTCAGCTCCTAATTCCACCAACAGAAATGGAAGAAGCATGATTTCGGAGCAGCATTTGAGCCTGCTGCTGGTGATAATGCAAAAACACACACGCACACACACAAAAAAAAACAGTTTGCTAAGCGAGCACTCCGGTGTTCACCAGACTGAAGTAGGGCCGTGTTTCTCACACGGGTGCTGCATCCTAAACCTGGCACTCCTTCCTAACCTTTCAACAGTTACTAAATCCTGGACAGGATGACAAAACAGTTCAGTGTGACCAATTCTGTCCTGAACCGTGTCATGTGGGCCTTTGAACCCACAAACATGTGACTAATACTGGCTTCTCAATACCAGCACTCAAAAAAGTTTGTGCACCTATACTCTAAAACATACACTGGTTTTACAACAGTCACACAAATTCTAGCACAAAAATAAATGATCAAATTTATTTTAATGTAGAAAAATAATTATTCTTAATTCAGTACAATGTTGATTATTGCAAATAAGGTGTTCTGTAGTTTTTATTTTAGTCTTAATACATAAAGCAAAGCACAAATATAATAAATGCTAAATGTAGTCATCAAGTGTATTCGAGTATAACAAACTCATATAGCAGAAGATGGGGGAGCAATGTGTTTCATATATTTAGCATGGATTGCAGTTAGCAATCCATGCTAAATATATGGATTGATGAAAAGTTTGAGGTGGCGCTATTGAGTCACATGTTTGTCTAGGATATCCAATAGAAGCTTGCTGGATTGATCGCAGGGAATCCTGGATAACAAGTCAACACCTCAAACCACTCCAGAACCATTTCTGGCACATGGCAGAGTCATTATCCTACTCAAGGAGATCAAAACCATGTGGGGCAGACAATAAGCGGCAAACTGAAATGCACTGTGTTGCTGCAATTTCCTCTCAGAACCCACCAGACCAACAGTCGCCCATCAATTGGGTCAGAACCACATGAGCCAGCCTTCACTCATTTGCATATTCCTCAAACACTTTTGAAAAGATCAATCTTGGCTGTATGATGTTTTTATGAAGTAGGCACTTTGAACCACCTTATTGCTGAAATGTGCTACACAAATAAACTTGACTTGCAGACCATAAAATACTTGTGGGTTAGCCATTCCTCCTTCTAACCACATTCATTTTAATTACAAAATGCTCACCTGCTGCTGCCAAGCGTAACCCCGCCCACTAATAGGTACCATGATGTTGTAATCTGCTGCGCTTCACACCACCTGTCATAATGTTGTGCTGATCAGTGTATGACCAGGTCTTAGCAAAAGTGCACTGCTTTAATCTAGTCTAATCAGATTTCCTACAGAGGAAGAAAATACATTTTATGCACGGAATTAGACTATATTTAATAATCCCACCGGTTTTCAGTAATTAGGATTTGCTTTGTTTACATCTTCTGTGGATAACAGATGTGTGGTTTTAGCACGCTGCTCAAGGGGGATAATGTTTTGTTTTCAAGTCGGAAGGTGGAGAGACGCATAGAAATCTATTGGGAACAATATGTGACTTAGTTTTTTTCCTTTACCCAAAAGAGGAAAGCGACTCTGTATTACTAATTAAACAACAGACACAAAGGAATGTGTGATGAATTCCTGACAGCAGACAAAGACAGGGACTTGAGATGAAGTAGAGCAGAACCTGGTTAAACATAAAAAAAAGCTGGCTAAGGGAGAAGCACAGACACGTTAGTGTAAGTGTACTGTTGATCTCAACAAGAACAACAACAAAGAGACCCTAATGGAGGTCCAGAGTGCAGGATAAATGGCTATCGGGGCCTGGTTGGAACACCAATTGGCACCAGTCAACAAGTAAACAAGCTAAAGTGAACATGCTGTCTAACATCCCTGGGTTTGCTACAGTCTGTTATTAAGCTGCTGCACACTTGTCCATATCCATTTGAAAGAGGATGAGGGTAGATGGGGAGGGGAAATGTCTCCTGGTGAGACTTGTGGGTGATTTGGGGATGCAATTGGCAGAATGTATTCCGCAAACAATGTAACAGCAACTTGTTTTCAAAGGAGCCACTAGAGAGAAGACATCAGGCTATTTTCTGTGTGGCACAAAAAAAAAAGAGAAAGAGAACAAGACTAAGTCTTGGTAATAAGGTTCTCTAACCCTAGCAGCACATTCACTAAGGCTAATGACTGTAATTAAAGAGTTGGGCTTCAAAGAAGGACGTGACGTGGGTTCGGCACAGACGAGAAGCAGGATAGACGTAGTCGCATCAGATTGAAGCAACCACAAGGCTGAGTTTTAAAAACTAACAGGCGGAACATATCCAAGACTGAGTGGTTGGCTAGCATGTGTTATGAGAGCTTGTAAATATTTAGGCATTCCTACAAGGGCATGTGGCTGCAACTCTGATGTCATTTCTCCCAAGACTACCATTTGCTTTAGTTGGAGACTGAACAGCCACGGCAGTGCAACTGTAAACAGATCTGTGAAAAAGGGGAACAGTTGGAAACAATGTGCTGCAGGATAAAAATAAAGTACACTAAACAAGTCTGAATAATAACCTTTGCAAATCAGACTATTTAGAAGAAAAGCAGAAAAAAAAAACAGATTCTGTGTCTAGATAATATGCAGACGCCACCGGAAACACCAAACGAGCTTCTCTTTTTCCAGCTAAAACAAGTTGAGAGGGGGGAAACAAAACTGGGTAGCTTTAAGGCTGCCCAGATGAGTCAGTGAGGAATAATGCATGTCGTTATGGCTGCATGAATAGAGTAGTGAGGCTACGAGGCAAGCGCGGACACCTAAGACATAGAGCAATGATGACACCTCCACAGATCTACATTTCAGTAGGCAGCCTCACGCTCCGGGCAGGTTCAGAACGCCAGGAAAGATGTCCACCTAGAGCACAGACACACTGTGTAAGAAGAATAGTTTAGAAAAAAAAAAAAAAAAAAAAAGTAATGGAGCAAAAGAGGAAAGTCTCATAAAGAAACACCAGGGTAATTCTGCATTGGCGATGTGACAGGGAAGTTCTAGACATGAATTTGTTTGGATACTTCCACCCTGTTTCAACACAAGGCTCATGGTTGGCTGATTACACTAACAGCACTTTGAATTTTTTCTCGTTTTTGATGAGTTACAACCACCAATAGCATACTTTTTTAAATAGACCAACAAAGAAACGAGCATGACAGAAATGGAATGAAAAGGAAAACATTTTTTCCACATCTTTAGAAATTCTTTAATCTCAAAAAGTCAGGCAGACATTTCCACTAAGCCCTTTTTACTCTGATACTCCTGAATAAAACTCACAAAAAGACTTGTGATAAATCTGGAGGAACCGTGTTGACGTCAACTCCTCTAATCTGCCTGTGATGGCAAAGTGGCAAAAAGAAAGCAATGCAAAGTCTCATCTGCAGTTTGCTAAAGAACTTCAGACTGGAGCAGATGTTCAGGTCAGTGACCTTAAACAAACAGTCAGAACTATAACAGAATAGTTTTTTAGGAGTATATTCATGTAGAATGGCACTCTCGCCGTGCAGTCTGCTTGACTTTCTGGAGTAACTTTGCAAAGAAGAAGCGCTAAAGTTTGAACTGTGAAGTTTATAGACTTGCAGCTGTAGTTGCAGTCGTGGTTTAAAAAAAATTCAATTCCAGAGTACTGAACATAGATGTGTTCCATCTAAATATACATTTTTTTATTCGTTAAAATTTTAAAAACCTGTATCCTTCCCCTTCTATTGAGGATGATGCGCTACCACGTCCTGGTTTAAAAATATCTCAATGGAAACAATGAAATGTGTAGTTCTATGATGACAAAAGGAGTACCAGTACTTTTGCATGCCATTGCAAATAATGCTGCTCTTTGTTATCATTAAACTACAACTATATACACTCCAACAGCACTCTTAACCCACAGGCTTGCCCCAACACGTCAAGGTCAACGCAGAGGTAAAATACCTGACTCATTCTAATGCCTGCTATAAATCTGCACAGCAAAATGAAATGCGCAATGAAATATGACAAAGCTGGCCTCCGCACAGGCCACTTTTCGCTGTTTTGGTGCATTTTTATTTATATTTATGCTTGCATTGTACTCGACTTTTTTCTGCTGAATCACTCTTCGGCTGCTCCCAGGAGCCAATTTCTCCATGGGGATCAATAAAAAGAGATTCCCTTAAAAAATTATTGCAAAGTCTAGTTAATTTTTTGCGACCGACGGGTCACTGGCAAAATGTCAGTCTCTGAGGTTGAGGCTATTTCTTAGGCAGTATTATTACTGCTGCTGAGACTGCAGCCACAGTAAAACGGTCTGTCAGTTTACAGATGAGAAGCAACAGAGCCAGTGGCATTTAACTAGATTCTCAGCAACTTTAACAATGGCTGTATGAACAGATTTTAATGGGTCCCTCTTGGATCATAGGCTAGCGAAAGGCCACTATACCCACCTCATTTAACAGAGACAAGGACATGATACTGAAAAAAAAAAATCATTATACTATTTCATTATAAAATGTAATAAAGCATAACCTTGTCTATATACTCTATTATCCCAGCTTGATAATAAAAGGATGTAGATTTATTTCAGGGAAAGACAAGATTTACCAAACAGCCTGGATTTGTGTAAAGTGCTACTAACAGTCTCATGCTTAGAAACCCTGTGTGATCTTGTCTATATTAGTATTCATTATTAGATCCTATCGAGATGCACAGCAGAAAGGTCTGGAGACTTCATGTTTTGCACAAACAAGCGCAAGTAAGTGGAACAAAACAGCTTTCTGCAGCCTTAGCAAACTTCACAATTTGACTGAAATGACTAAGGGACAGACCTGCAGCAGTGCTGCCCGCCTCACCCATGACCACTTCCACCTGCCAGCAGGTTTCAATGCATGCCAGAAATAATAAGGACAGCATATGGTCTCATAATCCAACGCTGCTGATGCTTTTCTACAGCTCGGGTCAGCAAAATTACTGTTTTACCCAGTTTTATTTTAAATCAGTTACTACCCTTGCATATTTAATTTTGATGGTGTTATGGAAGTTTTACTAGGATATCTCAGCAAAAATTGAAAAAATAAAAATGCTTTCAAAAATAAAGATTTTTGCCAAAAAAAGAAATAGCTACGTGGTTCCAATATTAGTTTTGTGTGTAGATATCGAAGACGAAAGAATTCAAAAAAACATATAGATTTAAAAGATACAATTTCTGTGTAATATCCATGCAGAAAAATGCATGGCAAGGAAAAGCACACAAGGTGAATCGTTCATGCTAAGGACCACACAGGGGACTGTGTAATATCCATGCCATTAGTACCATCAGTCAATAAAATTGAATACTAGCAATCTAAACAAATTCAAATTTAGTCAGAATGTGGCCAATTACAAACTGCAGTTCTGAACTGACCAACCAAGCCCGTCAAAAATAACATGATGTCTACAGCTATAGTTGGAGTACAAATAAAAACTAAATATAAAATTCTGATTCGGGTGTATCTTTTTCATTTGAAATGAAAACCTTAGACAATCATGACAAGAGGACAAAAAAAGTGTCTCAATTCTATAAGATAATATTGATCTGCATTGGTTAATTTTATCATAAAGATATGCCAATCACTTAACCAAAACTTACCAATAGCATTTTCTTTTCTCTTAACCAGCTCTGCCTGTGGAAAGGAAGGTCAAATACTAAAATAATATTAATAAAGAAGCTGGTGTAACGTATTAAAAGCATAAAAAATAAGATTCAGTGTATATGACAAAATATTCAGTCTATATGAAAGACCTGAGCCAATAGAAAGTATCTTGATGCATTTTTTAATACAAAAAAAAAAACAAGGAAAACAAATGAAAAAAATGCTTTGATGCATAAATGAATACGTCAGACTTTAAACATTCTGCAACATCTTTCTTCTCTTTTATGGGTTTTCAGTCCCTAGAAACCAGAAACTGAATTGGAGAAAACTAAAAATCGACAGCACCACTAATTATATTGTGCAAGCCTGCTCTCAAAGTCTCACTTGCACAAGACATCCCCGTCTCTCTTCTGCAGTTTGTCATGTTATCGTATCCCTTTGCTATCTGACATTGTGACCTTCGTCTCCAGCTGCTGCCACTGAACTGACCCCTTCATGCATCTGTCACTTACCATTTCTGGCTGAGCCTCATTTTCATTGGTTCATAATTAATCACCACGTGTACATGAAAAAAAAAAAGAGAGAGAAAAAGCAACAGAGGGCCAACAGTCGACAGCCACTAGCCTATTAACATCAACCAGCTGGACATCATATTAGCTGTAAAGCAGAGGTGATAATTAAAAATGATCTTGGCGGGAGTAAATTGGTCAGTTTGGAGGATTAACTGTGAAATGACTCACATGAATGAAAATGAATTGCATCCTCTGGTGCCATTGCTGGTATTAAATGCCACTCAGCGTGGAGAAACCCTTAGTTGGAGACTTAAAAAGTGCGGTGATAAAGAATTACAGGTGGAATAAGTAGCTCTACACAGTTTCCATTATTCTGCAGCGAGTGTAAGCCTAAGTCCATTTCAGCCCCAAAGCCTTCTGAGGCAGATGTATCAGCAAGCTGCCAAATCCTTCACAGGCACCCTCAATTTGCACAGAAATGAAGCGTCGACTCATTTTCAGTATGTTTCAGTTTGAGAGATCTGAACCGACTTCTCATTCTAAGCAAAGAGAGGGTGACTAAACATCGCCTGCCACATTAGACTAGATGAAGCAACAGACTTTCCTCTGAAGTGTTTAAGCAGGTAGTGTTTTGATAGTGAATCACGCTAGGCTTAATTATAAAAGCAGCAGATAAATTAACTTTCTGCTCTTGTCTTTTCTGGAATCGAAACAAGAAACCGTCTCCGTATAGGGGAAACGAGGTGATCTGAACAGGGTTGTATTTGCAGAGGAGTTTTCATTTAAACCCATCTGTGGCAGCAGGCAAAATGGCTTACTGTGTGTGAAATGTTGCTTATGGCCTGAGTTGGTGGGCTGGATGACATGCCTCCAGTAAACAGGCACCATCAAAAGCCAGTGTCTGTTTCAGCCAAAGGAAAGAGGCTCAGAGGAGGCGGACCGAGGCAAATGTTTGTTTACTGTTTCTATCATTGGGTTTCAGTCTTCACTGCTGGCGATGGTCCATACTGCTGTTCACAAAGAGCCCTTCTCACAGCCATGACAACGACTGATGCACCACACAACTGGCCAAAGATCCGGATCGGACAATTTTCCTTTTAATGATCGGTGATTGAGCCAGGTCAGACGTCAAGAAAGGGAAAACTCTGCATCAACCACAAACAGCCTAACTGGAAACTCTCTAAGATCATTTTGTCATAAATACACCAAACAAATTGCCATTTGACCCTTCAGCTGCAAAGGCTACTGGATCTTAAAGTGAACTTCATCTGCTGCTGATGTTTGACGTTGCAAAGAAGCGCTAGGCTCCTCTGTCACAAAGCCAAATTCACAGCCTGGCGCTAGGGGACTTGAGATGAGAATTAACACAATCGCAACTCCTAGATCTGTCCTACATCTGCTTTGTTTGCTCTGATCTCAAGTGCATGAGAGGACAGGAAACGTGCTGAGTGGAAAGGGTAGCGGGTGTTTAGTTGTGTGAAGTGCATACATCACATCAGAATGAGAGGCAGCTGTAAAAAAAGAAAAAACACTCTAAGGGACAGTTCAGGACAAGGCCTTCATTTCCAAGGGCAACGGTGGCAGCAGTAAAACCCAGTGGAGATAAGATCAGAAATCCACCTCAGCGTGGCGCCTCCTTCACCACCGGATAATCCTTAGACATGAAAAGACGGGTCTATCTCCAATTTAAAGGAAATCTTAATTCCCCCCCATCTTTCAGCAGCCTAATGCCAGGCTGACACACCCATCAAGCATCTGCCCACACTCCCCTGAAAGCAATGTGTACATAAGGAAAGGAAGAGGAACAAGGTAGAACACGTGCACATCCAGTTTGCACCACACCTGTTTTATGCTTAATAAATGTAGAAAGTCTACTCTACAAAGGGAGAATTACCAAACAATATCGTGAATTAGATCTAAAAAGGTAAAGCAATGCAGTAATAATTTAGATTATAATGACTAGAAAGGACCATAAAGGGAGGCTTATCTAACAGTTGAAAAAGAACCAGTGGCCCTCAACAATGATGGAAACGCTTGTCATGTCTCTGCTTGTCCAGTGCTTTGTTCCTGCCTGTGTGCAATGGACAGGAGGGAAGGGATTGCTTGTTGTTTATGAGGATTAAGGTTTTATTTTCCAAATGAAAATGACAGGAGTCTGTAATCCGTGGCAAAGGGAACAAAAGAGACAGTGGATGAGTATGAATTCATCTGACCTCAAAAAATGCTACCAAGTCCCAGAATAGGCCACATGCATTCAGGAGACAGTTTACACTCTGTGAAAAAACAGAGACGAAAGAATTTAAAACTTTAGCCCACTCCAAATCCCGTAAGAAAAGACAGCAACTAAGCAACCTTTGATGTATAGTAAAGAAATAAAATACAACCGTTCATAAGTAGTCCAAAGGCAGTTACACTGCCTTGGGGGGAAAAAGTCTTTATACCCCCTGGAACATTTTACATTTTGCTCATATTACAACCACAATATTCAACGCAGAGTAGCGTTTAATAATCAAGTGTAAGGAATATTATACATGGCTTCCAAATTATTCACAATAAAACTTGAACAGTCTGATGTGATTCGCACTGAGCGCTCTTTACTCAGACATCCTAAATGAAAATGAACATAACTGAATGACCCTAAAAGATTTTTTTTTAAATCACTTATGTCATAAGTGCAGTCCAGTGTCACACATAATCAGTATAAATACAGCTGTTCTGTGAATCCGAAGAGGTTTGTAACAGAATATTGGTTTGCAAACAGTATCATCTGAAATGAAAGAGGAGTGTGGCAAAAATGCAAACCTTCCTAAAACTGACTTCTCTCTCTCTCTAGCATACTGATAGGCCAAACAAGGAGGCCCTTGGTGACTCTGGAGGAGCTGCAGAGACCCAATGGTAAAGCAGGAGAATCTGATAATATGACAACTATTAGTTCTGCTCTCCACAAATCTGGGCTTTTTTAAAGAGTGGCAATACTGTGTCAATAGATAATTGCAATTTGCAGACCTTATTTGACTGACCATGAGATGCTTTGCAAGGGAAAATTGGCAAAAGACAAAATGTTGCTTCAAAATAAAGCAACATTTTCCTTTGATCTTTAACATTACGTCCCACAAAAATATAAAAATACAGCAAATCCGAAAATGTGCACCTGGCATGAGAGCTTTTGTAAGCTACTCCATGCTACATTTCACCTGAAAGTTTAATTCCAGATCCAGCAGCCTTTTACCCAAAGGGAGAGAGGTTGAAGGCAAGGAAAACTCAGAAATGCTCGATTTGTTTTCCCGTTTCCCTTGCATTAAAAGGGTATGAGTCTGTGCTTTGGGAATTGTTTTGCAGACTCCTGAAACCCCTTGCATGACCTGAATGAGAAACGTCTCCCATTCCCCTGTCCTGAAAAGAGCATCTATGATGAAGCAGTGTGGTACGCCCGTCTTCTTCACCCTTGTGGGGAAGCAGGAGAAAACATTTATCACACTCTCCTCTGCACAGATAAGGTGTCTCTATTTATTCAGAGCAGAAGAGATAAACACTGAATGAAGCATTGTGGGGCACGGAGAAAGAGAAAGACACACTAAACAGAGGCGGGGAGAAGGGAGAAGGGGTTACTTTTTGAAACTGCTTGCGTTCGTCTCTGTGTGACCAGATGGCATCTCTCCCGGTGCAGGGAAGAAACTGGAGGCTGACCCCCTGCTCGAACCCCCTTCCAGACACCAGCAGCCACCTTTCCGGCTTTCACACAACCCCTTCCTGCGCTAATCCATTCCCACTATGAGACTGTTTGCATGAAGTTATTTAATTGGAATAATCTCCAGGAGGTAGGTCATCCCGCATACAGTAGGCATGTCTAGAGGAACAGGGGTGTAGATGATGATAAAAAAAAACAAAAAACGATGATTTAAACAGGGTAACAAGGCAGTACAGTGGTTTTCTGAGGGCTGCACCAGAGACTGAGAGACACAAACTGGCAAGAACAGCATTTGAGATTCAACAGGGACATCAATAGTGCCTCTGTCCCCTTGTACTCCACAAGAGAGACAAGACAGAGCGGATACAGAGTAAGGAGAAAAAGCAAACATGAGGCATGGCTCTCTACTACGTCTGTGCTCTCGGATGCTGATGTACGGCTCGACCGTCCAGAGGTGAGGAACGCGGCTCACGTGCCCATTTCTCACAGAAATTGCCGATCGCGCAGGGACAGATGGCCCCTTGTGAGGTGACTGGGCAGATGCCGTGGCTGTAGTGCATCTGACATTAAATGAATGGTTTTAGGGAAGCACATGTCTTCTGGGACTTTTATTCCCTCTCCTTGTACCATCAATCAGCTGTTGAGTCTGAGAACAGTCGAACACGTTTTCACCCAGACAGTCATGAGTGCAACTGTGAAGAACTACGATGACACAGCTCATTACTTGTGCACAAAAGGACTTATTAAAAAAAAACATTTAGGTATGCAGCACAGCGTTACTGGTGCGTTTCATGGTAAGGATGGGAACAAGGCACGCTTGTTTTCACAAGGTTTTTGCCTTCATCAAACAGACTACTTACTGCCTTGAAGGGATGATAGTCATATTGCCCATTTAGACATTTCACACTTACAGTTTTGGTCTTTTCCATACCTCAGTTTTCGACAGTATGTGGGTATATCTAATTTGTAAGACCCCAGGATTGTTTTATACACTCTTCGACAACTGGTGACTGCTCGTAAATCTCTATAATCTGTTTATAATCAACAGGACAGAACTGTAGTTAGGGTTAGGGGTTACTATACATCAGCAGGGATACTATACATCAGCAGGGGGTCATTTTAGTTTGCTCAGGGGGTCGTAATCTCGTATTTCATAAGGTCTAAAACGGCGCTAGAAGCACAACCAGTGACCTTATCAAAGACCTCCCTGATGTACGCAGTAGACTGGAAAACAATCTTCGAAAATGTTTTATTGGCTTTCTACATTCTATTTTGTCTGCAAATTCATCAAAACAACATTCACTGAACTTACTTAACCCTGGGTACATTACACAATATAGTCCCGTCTGCAGACGCTTGGTGCAGCATATGTCCTCAGAGAGCTATTGGCGACTTCAACCTTTTTGGCAAGAAGTTTCTGATCTGAGGTCTGGAATTTATCCTCTGAATGTGTATGGCAACTTTTGGTTTTGTTTTTTTAAACCCTTGCCCACAGCTGCCTGCTTTCATCAAAACAGTCATTTTGGCTGACCTTACAGCTGGCAAGAGCTGGCAAAGAATCCGCAAGACTCGATAAACAAACTTACTTTTAAAACTTTTGCAACACTGACCAAAGCTGTCAGTTGCAAGAGAGCATTTGGGGTAGACTCTGGGGACTGACGGCGAGGATGACAATTGATGCAATGTAGTTGTAGGAATGCATTAATGTTATTACAGCCAGTAATAATGGTCCTCGAGAAAGGTGGGATTGATTTTTTTTTTATTATGTTGAGATAGTTAATATCTTCAGAAACTAACATGCATTTAATTTCACTATAGGAGACAGTTGAGTACTTGTGAATATTTATTTCCACAAAAAAATTAGAAACAACACTACCAACAATAAGAAGTAATTGATACGCAATGATCAAGAACATGGGTACGAAATGGTTTGTACACTGGTACGAAACAGCAAAGGGGCGAACTGATCCGAAGCCACTTTTGAGACGGCACTAAAACGGAGTAGAAGGAGTCACTGAAGCGTAACGGCATTCCTGGGTCTCCCCGTCTCCTTACGCTAACTGGCATTAAATGTGTGTTCAAGCTCTCACTTAACAGCGACAGAAATTCATACAAAGTCAAAAGGGGATGGAAACAACAGCACTGACCAGCTTTGCTCGGAACTCACCTTGAAGGTGAAAGACCGGAGTAGTTCCACAAACGCAAACAGTCCAAAGAGCCAAGCGAAGAATCCCTCTAACGAAATCTGGCGACTTTTATTTAGAGAAATGTCCGTAAGGAAGTTTTACATCTCGTCTCGCGTCCTGTGAGTGGGTCTGGGGGAAAAAGGCACTATTCCGCTGGAAGGAGGGGGGGGGGGAAGAGTAACCAAAACCAGGGTCACGCTGTTTGACTGAACAGTCGCTGCTGTTTGGAGACGGCGCGGTCAACTCCTCAACAAAAGAGTCTCCGGTTGGAATAAGAGGACTTTCTCCACGCCCAGGTGCAGAGTCACATGGTAATTTCCAGGTATGCGCGCGCGTGCCTCTGACCAGAGCCTAGAGGCACAGTTCGCGTTGGCGGCAACACACCTGTGGGATGTGACTCTCACGCACTCGCCCTGACCTTCATCGCGTTCTGGAGCCCCGGAGCTTTGTGTACAAAAACGGAGGGAGGACGAGGAGGGAGCCAAGCGGACAGGCAGGCAGGGAGGGTTGGAGAGAAGCGCGCGCAGGAGGAGAACAGACGACAGCCACACGGGAAAGAAGTAACCCCCTCTTCCTTACCCCAATGCACGCTGAAGGCGAAGCCGCTGTGTGCGGAGGAAACCAGGAGAAGGCTACAAGTTGTGTCTCCTGCTCGCCGACACACACACACACACGCACATAGAAAATACTTCCGCGGGCTGGGAAAGGCAGCGGTACGGAGGCAGGCAAGCCCGGCGCTGTGGCTCCCAAAGTGTTGCACCGGATTCAGCTTTCTGTGGGGGCGTTTCCAGGTCACTTCAAGCAATAAAGTCTAATATTCATTATGAAAAGTAGTAGCTTTTACTTAACCTCCACAATTCAACTGGCGGTGCCAGTGTCCGGTACGCTGCTGTATTTATTTTTATTTATTTTTTTGTCAATCCAGTGTGAAAGCTTTAAGTTAGAAAAAAAAAACCGAATAAAAAATGCGAAAGATATTCAAGTCAAATAAATATCTGGTGTGACAAATTAAAACTGTTTGAGAGATCGCGTTAATCTACATGTTTTGGACAAACCTTGTTTGAATCCGGTAGAAACTGAACCTTAGCCCTTTACTGCGTGTACAGTGGATGAGCAAGCTAAATTTACAATCTATGTTATACTGGGTGTTGTCCCTTTGGTTCTCTCCTGCCCAGAAGCTCCCGTATACACGTTCAGAAGTCTTGTCTGTTCGGAAAAGATTATTTTAGGTTATTTAGAGTCAGAGTGGCAAATGTGGGTGCATCTGGAGTCCTTTAATGTCATCTTTTATATATTTATTGTTAATTTTTCCATTGTGTTCTCGTGTTACGTGTCTTTTTTTTTTTTCCAGTAAGCTATGATTGTGCATGTATGTCATATCTATGTTCAGCTCAACAGTGATTGGCCCCAGCTGGATAAACGCTCTTCACGTCACAGTGGGAGTGTGAACGCTACATCAAGCAGCAGGCTTTATATTCGTAAGTTTGCTAAGAAGACAGTGTAAACATTAACTTCAGTTCAGGTTATTTTGCAAGCGCAAACAAGTCATCTCAAACCATTTCGCTAGACAAAAAGTCTACAGAATCATGTCGGTGTTATGTACACACTGTGTTAGAAATTGATTTATTTATGCACTATATGTATATGTACATGGCTGAGCTTTTGTGTGTATTTTGTATTCTGAGCTGAACGACCCAATGTTTGAGAAAATTAAAGGTTTAAAAGTGCGGCGTTGCAGGTAGTTTTAATTTCATTTGAGTAGATAAATCGGAGCTTTGCTTATTACAACCCCTTTCATTACACCACTTTGTCCCCCGTTCAAAGTGTCTCATCAATGAAGTCTCATCAAGAACAGGAAAATTTGAAAGTCATGTTGATAAATATATACAGACTACACAGATTTAAGCATAGCAGTAAATTTTACAATTAGCACTGTGCATAAACACAAGGCTTTGCAACATAAATCTGAAGAGGCTGATTGAAATTGAGCTCTCATAACTGTAATTATCCCACTTGTGCTTTTTATCCTCATGTCAAAATGTTGGATGCAAAAAAAAAAAAGGTTAATGGAGGTATCGGATTGTGCTTATGATATACTGTTCCATTGACTTATATTTATTTCCATTCCTCATATTTTGCCTGCAGACAAAGTTTTTTGAATAAGCCAAGATTTTATTGACATCCCGATGACCATTATGCATTTTTGTTTCCATTAGAATACAATAGATTAGTCAAGATTATTATTGGATTGTGGAGTAACAGAGTAAAAGTCCCACGTCAGGTCCTTGTACTATTTCCTCCACTTGCAAGATTGAGGTCATGACCTCGGATATTTTTGCTGCACATGCTTACAGCCTCTAACAACTAGCATAGAAAAATACACTCCAGAGACGTTATGTGTCTATCCAGAAACAATCTCATGGTGCTCTGGGATAATCAACAGGAATCACTCTGGACAGCTTTCTGGTGTGTATTGCTTTGGATGGATATAAACCAGTTGCCAGTGGAGGCTGGTGACAGCGAGGTCTTTCAGCTTTGCAAGGGAAGACATAACGGTTGTCACATGGTGATCTTGTCTGAATCATCCAGCAAGTTTCCATTTTGTTGTTGTGGCAGCAACAGAAGCCTCAGCGTCGGCTCGCTTTAAAACAAACTGACAGTAATGGGAAATTAGCTGTCACTATAAACTATACACATATGTTGTATTTTAGGTGACTGGATGTAATGATGTTAATTGCACTTTTCTTGGTACGCAAACAAGGAAGCATACACACACACCGCTCTTATTCCAAATAAATCAGTGCTGATTAACGCCTTACTGGGGGAAACTGTTTGGTTTAAAAATACGTTTCCAAACCATCCCTCTTCATGCATTTACATTTCACATAGCCCCATGTGCCTCTGTCCTCACAAGAGAAGGTTTAGCAGTCTGAATAACGCAAATTATTTGTGTGTGCTCTGTACCTCGACTGCTGAATCGTTAATCAGAAGGAGTAGCTATAATTTTGGAGCTCTTCAGCTTTTATAAGCTGTGAACACTTGAACAGGCTTTGAATGAGCCATATGTTCAAGTCATTTTTAGTCTGATTTTTCAGAGGTTTGTGGCAAACTCAAGCTGCAAAGAACAAAAGGTAGGATTAAAAATTGTGTGCTGATGACCACATTTTGATTGTTGCTACTGGTAAAAGGAAAGAAAGAAAAAAAACAAAAAAACAAACGAGGTTCCTCTGTACAAATGCCACCGGTGGGACTTGGTAACCTTGGAGTAAATTCTGATACAAACCACTTCTAATGGAAAATCAGAACTAAAAAGTGGCCCATTTGATTAGTTGTTGAAGCACACCGATGTTTACTTTAAACAAGAACGAGAAAAAAACACGAGCGCCAGTAAAATTTTGACAACAGTAAACAAGGAACCAGAGCTGGTGGTTCATCACTTTACCTCATGTGTTCAAACACGGATTTGGGAATGAAACCAAACTTTAATTTAGCTATATTCCACTTGCAAGTAGTAAACCAACGTGAGATGTCAGTATCTATGACTACTGGCAAGTTAAGTGCTATTAGATAGGTAATAAAAGTGAATTTCTTACACATTTTATGTGTTAAAGCAGCATTTTCATTTCATTAAGCTTGTATTGTACTATTTGTAGAAAAAAAAAATTATCCAAACCATAAAAAATGTTTAAATAACAGCTAGGAACTGCAGCTAGCGCAATATTTAAACCCACAGTGGCCATGTTGGATTTTATTTTTGGCGTCCATTTAATTTCGACAGCTGAATTTGGAGAAAATCCTATTTAATGATTCAACTTGGAACTTGACACTTGTAATTTCTGAGCGAAAATATAATACAGCTAAGCCTTTCAAAAAATAATTGAAAATGTTTAAGTTGTGCTGTGATAAAGTACAGTGGTACCATTTGCTGCCATAAACTGTGGTAATGTAGTATATCACTGTAGTGGAACATGCTACAAAGGATTTGAGAACAACAGGATTAAAGCACACTGACTCTGTAGGATTAAATGAATGATTTTCCCCAGTTAAAATAATTTCTTTTCATAATAGTAAAAACTGCCACTGCGAGTTTTCCAACTGTGACGTGTCTTAGTGCAGGGTTCAGTGTCAGATATTTGAGTGATTTATTGGCGTGTAAATGGGTAATAAAAAGCTTGAGGACGGAGCGGATGTGCTAATTACCGGGCTCAGTGACAAGCTAACTTCTATCACTAAAAAAAACGTCATTTCTTTTTAATGTATGTGTTCAAACACTAACATAGGTTGTGTGTTAAAAAGGACTTTAGCAACCAAGCTACAGACAGTTTACAACTACAGTTACTGCTGTGGTTTACGTGTGCAGCGGCCATATTGCAGTTTGATTTTGGGATTGATGAGAAACCAAAACACCTGGAATTTTTACTTAACAGAACTTCCTGTCCAGCGTTTTACCTTGAAAGACAAAAAAAAAATGTAAGTAGAAATGAAATCCATGCCCAGCAACACAAGAAATGGGAAAAATGACAAGTCATGCCGTGTTACCAGTTTAACACACCTGCCTGAATGTCAGTGTTATGAAACATTTAGCGAGGTAGAAAAGGCTTGAGAATAACTGTCTTGAAGGGCACCGGCTCTGTAGGATTATCTGAATGATTTTCCTTGATTAGAGTATTTTTCTCACAATGTAAAAAAAAAAAAAATGTCTCTTTGAGTTTTCCAACTGTGGCAAGTCTTAGTGCGTGGCTCAGTGTCAGATTTTCTGAGTGATTTATGAGCATGCAAACGAGCCTGTCTGCTGAATTGACGGAGAAGTGCTGCCTTTGCCTAGTGGGCCCTGGAGCAAACACTGGAGACTGCGTGGGTTTTTGAGTCAGTCCCTAACTGCTGACACAGGCACCGAGCTGGCGGGGATTCACAGAGCAAGATGGGGAAGATGGCCTTCGCATGTCTTCACACTGACTGATGAGATCAAGATGAAAGTAGGCCAAGCCAGACAAGTGTCAGGCAAACAGACAGCCAAAGACAGAGTGAGAGAGACAAACACCCTCCTATCACACATAGAGCCTGGAGAGTGGAAAGTGGCGGCACACAGCCGGGTTGTTTTGGGTCTGAGTTCAATATGTCCAAATCTGTTTGTCTAAAGAGTAATGAGGCTGCTGGATCTCTAAGCATGTTAGCCCAGGGGAGTCTGGGTAGCAAAGAAAGGCCAAGTCAAGGCTCTTTAAATTCACTGGAGTGGAACAGAGTTTTACTTTGTTCTATTAGATATCCTGATGACACTTTGATCAATGCGCCTACACCTGCCTGCAGCGTCCCTTTATGTTCCTCGAATAGTGATGATCCGCTATTATGCCGGTGTCAAACACGGCCATTATTCATACAGTGTCCCTCAGCTGGTCCAGGCACTAAAATATTTGACTATCAACACATTATATGACCTCATTTACGATGCAGTCTTCCAGGTATCCGTAATGATGTAGTGGTCATAACACATTCAAGGTTCACAGTTCACAATGTTTGCCATAAGGACAGACTGCCCTCTGTTGGTCAAATCCAGTATTGCATTCTTTAAAAAAAAAAAACAAAAACAGGTAAATACAGTCATCCTTTTATGATCCTTTGTTTTGTTTATTCAATCTGCATGTAAAAAGATAAATTACTATATGCTTTTAGAACAGTGTTTCTATATTTACAAAGTTTGACATCAAACATAGCTCTTGGACACAAACAAGTAGAGATTCATAGCAATTTGCAAACACGTGTCAATAAAATCAAATAATTTGAGGGAGGACTTCCCATAAACTGTACAAGACAAACTACAAATGTTATTGCACTTAAATGTGCATAATTTATTTATTTAGTTTTTGCACTGTTTGGAAACTTATGCAGTACCGTACAATGGATTACATGACGATCAAAGTGCGTCAAAAAGCTATAGAAGAACCAGGAAAGCGGCCGAGAGTGATCATAAACTCAAGTGGGAGAAACTTTTAACTTCCTAAATTTTAGTCAGCTACTCAAATCTCCACAAATACAGTCTTTCTGGCAGAGGGGGGTGAGGGGGAGGCATTTAGGAGGCAGCAAGAATGTGGAAAATGATGACCCAGACATAAACAGACAAGTCCAAGCCCAGACATAAATCCAGCTGTGAATCTGGATTGGGAGGATTTAAAATTGATGTTCACATAAGATCTCTGTCCAGTCTGACTCAGCGCAGACAAAAATGTCCATATCTAGATGTGGAAAGTCAACTGACGTACACTGAGAGACAAGCAAAGGATATCCTTACAAATTGTTGACAAAAACACACATTTCAGACTTTTCTTTGGAAATCAAGGTTTAAAAGCACGTGTCCTTGTCCTCCGCTACAATGTGCGACCTTATCACATAAAATCCCGATTAGATGCTCTTGGGTTTGGTGGCTGCAAAGTGACAAAACGAGAAACGGCTCAGGAGAGCGATGTCACTTCCGCGCGAGTGCATTTTCGGTTTTGCTCATTTGTCGTATCCAACTGGAGGCTGCCAGATATGCGACGGAGGCAGATCATGAAATGCAAGGTCAACAGATGGAGCAGTTCACAGACACAGGAACTTGTGGGGGCGCTGATGAAGGTGCGAAGGCAGACTGACGAGGGAGTGAAGGTGGGGAGGAGGGCGGGAGATTCGAAGCGGAGGCAACACCCTTACACGACTTGCTTTCTAACTGAGCGGAGAGCACCTCCAGCTGGACGACTTAGAAGCTATTTGAGATGCGTGGAAGTGGAGGGAGGGACTTTAACCTAGCTGTGAAATGCGTGAAAGGCTTACATGCTCGGCAAAGGGCACGTGCGGCGAGGAGACATCAGGTTTGGCATAAAACGGACAGACAGGCTTATGGTGTCACTCTTGACTCAGTCTGTGGCTGTGGGGTGGGGGGGGGATGGGGAAAACTACAAGCTGGGAATAGCAGCAGTGTGTGGGTTGTTGTGAACAGTCTGCACGTGTTGGACAGAAAGAGTGACATTTGAATGAGTGGAATGACGTCTGGAGATGTACCGCAAAATGAATGTGGGGCTAGTATAAGCCGGCCGGTAAATTTCGTGGATCAGTAAAACACACACACACACACGCACACCCCCACACACAAAAAAAGGCGTGTCTTTTTGACCCTAAGGTTTTAGGCAGGAGCCACGTTTGTCCCTCTCGTATAATTTGTTCGCTCACACTCGCTCATTTCACCCGAGCAAAAAAAAAAACAAACCAAAAAACGTCATTGTTTTCCTCCTCCTGCTCTTAACACAATCTAATCACAGCTTTATCGTCTCCAGGTGGCCCCGCTCCAGAGACACAGAGAGACTTTTAACATAGCTAACCGTCTTTAACACGGCCTTGATCTGAAGCAGACCAGATCACAAGATGACCCTCTTCACGGCCGGCTAAAAGCCCAAACACACCTGCTTCCACTCACACGCTTTTAGCAAGCGTGCGGCATCCATTTCGCCCGCCGATCCGAGATAAGACAGAGATACCGCTTCCATAGTAAGGTCTGTCAAAGTGTAGATCAGGATGGACAGGTCGTTGGATTCAGCAGATGTCTTTCTTGTCCCCCCTGCCCAAACAGACCCTGTACTTACAAAGCTTTTAAACATGGACTAGACAATGACAAGAGTGTGACACATTAGCTTTCTTTATGTTTGATAGTTTAGGGGGAAAACAGCTTTCAGCATGTTAAAGTCTTCAGGCTCTCCACTGAGCCTCTTTTGGGTGGCATGGTAGGCACCAGTCTGTGCTGAACAGCGGAAACAGCCATCTGTTCAGCTCTATTTTCATCCCCCCACCCCCTGCATGCCATCAGGAAAAGCCGCAGCAGGCTGGAGGAACTTAAACCACTTCTAAAAAGTTCTAATTGTTCAACAGGTCAATTTTAAGCTTTATATAACACCAAACGGCAAGGCCCAGATTATTAGGAAACCTGCACAGAGTGGGCAGAGCTGCTGATAAAAAGAAATTGAATGCGGCTGAAAAGCAATTATGGCTCTAGGAAAATAAGAGGAGATTATTACCGTCAGGGTTATTAAAATACCATAACCCAAAATGCCCTCAAATGCACTTTAAGCGTGGATAAATGGCTGGTTTTTGTGAATTAAACTTTGCTGATGTGGTGCCCTCCTTGGGTTGAGAAAAGAGAAATTTGTGCGTTCCAGATTGAGGATGAAACAGAAGCTAGCGGGATTCATTTGAGATTACTCGGCGCAAACATAGTGTAATCCCCTTATCTGCGTACTTACCTGTCCCTGACAGTGATCCAAGCCTACCTCTATGAGCCTCATTGGCCTGACATTCTGGCACGGGCAAATCCCTGTCTAATGTGTCAGCTCAGGCAGCTTTAACACCTGGCACAGCAACGCTTATCTGCCGAGCACCCAGAAGCACCTACATTATACCACTGAAGCTTCACAACAAGAGAATAGGTTTCTAACATCCACAGAGTGAAATTACTGCTTGTGTCGAACACGCCGCGTGTGAAAGCTCAGTCCGTTATCGAGGGCTTAAGGCCGGATTTCAGTACATGTACAGAATGACACCTGCAGCCACTGTCAGCATGTGAATGCTTAATGAAGGTCATGTTGATCTGGATCCTTTGGTCGTCTGAACTGTAGGTGATACGATACACATACGATACGTGTGGGGAGAAGTCTTCTTTTTTTTTTTTTTGTTATTGCATAATTTGTCCACACAGATTCAAGATTATAAATGCAGGTTCAAACATACCAACACCTACACAGATGTTTAGATAGATATTTCTTAAATTAGAGAGAAACTGCACACTGTTTGTAGCTAGTTAGGAGAAGGCTGTTGTGTTAGTCGGTTTTCTAACAATAGTGTATTTTAGGAACTTTGTATTGTTTTGAACACCCAATATTATTTAAATTTCTACTGTCTGGGTGTTTACTTGAGGTGAAGTTATCATTAGTGTGAATGCTAATGCGTGGATTCAATCGTCTTCAACAGTTTTTCTATGTGCATTTTGCCTGTTTCTTACATTTCTGCAAGTTTTCTGCAATTGGCTTCAATTTATTCTGCGATCAGTTTTCACCAAAAACTTTCAGCTTACAGCATTTTCACAGGAAACTTAATTTTGTCTAGTTCCAGCCTTGTTGTGCAGTGCAGCAGGACCAGCGGTAGCCAATCAGACCATCGCCATGATGGTGTCGCTACCGTGCTTTACAGTTGCTGCAGTTTTCTTAGAGTTGAAAGCTGTTGAATCATTTTCAACAACTTGCCTCACCAAGATAAAGCCTGACCTTTATTGTACACAGTCTTTGCAGAAGACTGTGTACAATCGTTGTGTAAAAAAGTTTGTTAATGGTGGCAAAAAGCTTGTGGTAAAAGTGCAATTTGCCAAGGAACATTAATCTAAATAGTAGTGCACAGAGGACGTATTTCTTTGAACACGAGTGTGCGGTTATTGCCTTTTTGTGTTAAGCACTTTGAAAATAAATGAATAAAAAGATATGTTTGAATTAATAAAAATGCTAGGATTGGTTAGTAGGAAAGGGATTACTAAACAGAAGTGTCGAACATTACAACAGGTTGATAAAATGGGATACAAAAGTTGTTTTGTTGTAGTGAACAGTAAAAGAAGCTGCCTCAATCCAAAGTATGAGATGTAAATTTAAATGCTTTTCTTACAATTGTAAAGATTTGTCTTCTAGATTTAACAGTGTGGAAACAAATGTGCACAGATGATCCTAAGTTACATGTTAGGTAAACACACAGACATGCTGGTCGGACTCCGTCGAGGATGAAGGGCGCTTCTCTGACGCAAGTTTAGCGGAATGACATTACGTCACTTTTTATTTTATTTATTTATTTTTTTAATTTATAGCTGTTTTATGATATTTTCGAGCTTATTGAGGAGCTAGGCCAACTTTATTCTCATTCCATTCTGCCATCTGGTGTCGATGCACCAACACAGCATTTGGAAGCCGTTTTTAAGTGAGCCTGGTCAGCTTTGCTCTTGTCGACGCTGCCATCTGGTGGCCATGCCCTAACATTGCATTTTTGAGAACATTGATATCTGAGAATTTGTGTGCGGGGACAATTTCAAAGCTTTTGATTTATAAACACAACGCTTAGCTCTCTTGTCAAGCTAAGTGCGAGTCAATTGGCATTTTAATGGTGAGATGAAAAATATCGTATCAGTTAAACGCTTATGTTATATACGTTTGGACCCAGAATGCACTGCGCCAAAATCCACAGTTTTAAAACACGTTTATTCGTAAAACAAAAAAATGCGGTTAATTTTTAACCCCTAAAATGGTCCATGTTTTGGAGTAAGGAGGTAAATACGTGAATACTTTGAACTGGTATCGAAACCGTGAGTTAAAATGGTATGTAGCAACTTGACTACCCCTCCGCTCAAAATTGTACGTCAGCTTTGCGCAGTGGCAGTATCGTAGCCTATGAGGTTTATCCGAGGCGCGATTATTGCTAGTTGAAAACTTTACCCAATACCCCGCCTTGACGACTTGAAATATAGTCGGCAATGGCAATTTTTGACGGTCTCTACGGAGGCTGATTTCGTTGTGAAATGATTGAAGTTAAGAATCTTACTTATATTGACTTACGCAATAATGAAACGTTCTCTTATGATAATTCTGAAGTAACAGACATTTTAATGACAAAGCGACTTTGTCTAATAACACTTGGATATCCTTTTCTTGACACAGTATCTGACGGAACTAGCTCTGATTGATTCCGACTCTGTCGAGCCTTAAACCTTGTAACACAGGATATGACGTCACTGCTGTTTGGACCTTCTTTTCGATAACTTGTGTACAATTTTGAATGAACGAGAAGATTTTTCCCACTTCTATTCTATTCTTAGATCCGGTACTTCGCCATACTTCTTCTAAAGTGTCTTGACAAAGCGTTAACAAAGCGATCGGCCGCTGTCGACCACTTCCTGATTTGCAAAAGACGTAATTTAATCTCTGTTCTTAATATCTGTAGAAATTAATCTTTGCTATTTGTTTTAGAAATAGAGGAATATGATTACTGACAGTATGATTACTGACAGTAATTTAAACTACTATGTATATGGTGAAACTGTTAAACCGTGAGCGAAGGAGATAGAGCCCAGACTAAAGAGTCTCTGCGGACAATAGTGACGTCAGCTTTGCGCAGTGGCAGTATCGTAGCCTATGAGGTTTATCCGAGGCGCGATTATTGCTAGTTGAAAACTTTACCCAATACCCCGCCTTGACGACTTGAAATATAGTCGGCAATGGCAATTTTTGACGGTCTCTACGGAGACTGAATATGATGTTAAAAAAATAACAAATGACTACCTCTTAACAATCATTAGGACATATAAAATATAGGTGTGGAAGATCTGCAAGCAATTAGTTTGTTGCTTTTCAGACACTAATATGTTATCTGCTAATGTGAACTGTAAATAACAAGGTCAACAGATGGAGCAGTTCACAGATTAAACTTCTCAGAAGTTTCAAGTGTTTTAATACCCATGGTTTTGGGAAAATATTTACATTTTAAATGTATTTAGAAAATATGATATATATAAAACAAGGCATGTGACAACATACAACTCTTGGTTATTGTTTTGGTTTTAAGACCTAAAGGCACAATCATTTGTGCATGCGCTAAATTTACCATTTATTTAAGTTTAGCACAATTTAGCTCTGTAATGTGTGGAAGCTGCAGGTGGCGCGCCAAGGACACAGCCACCAAGAAGAATCGCCTGCGCCTCCATGGACGAGGGAGCCGGCGCTCCACGAACAGAGGTCCAAGCAGCGGCGGCCTGGCTCTCCGGGTGAGGCAGACGGGAAGGAGCTGAGGGGGGGAATTCCCTCTGAGCACCGGCGCTGTTTGGAAGAACGGGACGGCTCCGAACTTTGTAAGGAGTCACCCCGGTCTTGCTCAACTTTTAATGTATAGAGTGTGTTTTAGAATCCTTGCTTTTATCTTCTTTTAGTTTATTTAAGTGAATTGTATTTTTACGTTAAAAAATACTTAAAGATGTGAAAGTTTCTGTATAATTGTAAAATGCTAAGATTTTAACTGTCACACGTGTCAATAAACTTTTTTCGAAAGAAAAAAAAATGTGTGGAAGATAAATGAACCTTAAATGTCACTTTTTATTTGCTCCATTTGTATGGCTTGTAAAATTTGATCATTTTCGACATTAAAGTCTGTTTTATATTTAACCTATCTATCTATTTTTTCTCAAGGTAATGACTGTGACGTTTTGAATCGCATTTCTCAATCATCAAAGTCTTAGTGAAAAGTAAAGATGAAGCAATGTTTTCAACCAAATGTTAACGTCATAGGGTGTTTCCCACTGTTTGTTGTTATTTTTGTAAACTGGCAAAACTGCAAAAATATATATTTTGTTTTAAATCTACAAAAATATATGAAAAGCTAAATTATGTGACTGCTATTATGTTTAGTTTCAGTTAAAAATGAAAACATAACGTAATTTTTGCAAACACAAAAATACCAAATGTTTGTGGTCCCTGGAGTTGTTTCACCTTAATATTTTTGGCCCCCATGCCAGAAAGTTATCACTCTCTTGGTCTTATATGAAATGCACTCTTATTTTTTCAGTGTAAAGACTGCAAAAGAAGGTTTGGACACTATACTGAGAGTTGTGCAAAAACTTTCAAGGTACAGCAATGGGCTACGCAAACCTACCTGCACAATACATTGAATGCTGAGTGATATTAGCAGCCATTTTGGATGCCACTTAAGATTTTCACCAACTGAAGATGAAGTGTAGTCGCAAGAGCATTGTGGGAAAAAAAAACAAAATAAAAAAAAAAGATAAGTTGCTTAATTCTTCGACTTTCATTAAAATTGTCTGGAAAAACTTGACTTGAATTTTTGTATTCCGTAAAGTGAACAGGGAATTTAATTAGTTTGGCTGCTGTCAGATTTTGATTTTTTTTTTAGGTCTAAACTGCATTTCTCAATTTTAAGCAAACATTGGTTTTAATCACTTTGACACCAGCAAGTAGCGGGGATGTCTTTACTGTGAATTTAATTGATCATGTTTTATTATGTGTTTTCTTGTAATTGATGCCTAATATTGTCAAGTTATTTTTAGGTGTGATTATGATGTTATTATTGCTTATTTCTCAGAGATGCTAAGTAAAGATGAAGCAATGTTTTCAACCGCGAGTTAACATGATAGGGAGTGAATAGAGTTCCCATCCGATGAGGTCAGGCTGCCATCTTTGCGCAGTGGCAGTATCGTAGCCTATGAGGTTTAACCGAGGCGCGATTATTGCTAGTTGAAAACTTTACCCAATACCCCGCCTTGACGACTTGAAATATAGTCGGCAATGGCAATTTTTGACGGTCTCTACGGAGGCTGGATTGGTCTGTTAAGAAAAATCTGTAGATAATGGTGTTAAGTATCTCTGTAAAATAATAATGTAGATGTTGAAGGTTAATAGCCTACAAGCAAATACAGTTTATTGCATTTCAGAAACTATAATCTCTTACAAGTCATTCACATTAAGCTCTGCTCACATGTACACAGAAAACCACGAGCATAAACCTTTTAAAATATTTGTTGACCTGTAAATATCAGCATATTTTTGCTTAAACTTCTCAAAACAAAATTCTACGGTGTTGGTGAAAATATTTACATTTTAAATGTATTTAGAAAATATGATTAAGTCTAAAACAAGGCAGGTGTTTTGGTTTTAAGACCTAAAGGCACAATCATTTGTGCATGCGCTAAAGTTACCATTTATTTAAGTTTAGCACAATTTAGCTCTGTAACGTGTGGAAGATAAATGGACCTTAAATGTCACTTTTTATTTGCTCCATTTGTATGACTTGTAAAATTTGATCATTTTTGGCATTAATGTCTGTTTTATAATTAACCAACTCTCATTATTTCTCAAGGTAATGACTGTGATGTTTCGAATCGCATTTCTCAATCATCAAAATCTTAGTGTAAAGTAAAGATGAAGCAATGTTTTCAACCGCGAGTTAACATGATAGGGAGTAAATAGAGTTCCCATCCGATGAGGTCAGGCTGCCATCTTTGCGCAGTGGCAGTATCGTAGCCTATGAGGTTTAACCGAGGCGCGATTATTGCTAGTTGAAAACTTTACCCAATACCCCGCCTTGACGACTTGAAATATAGTTGGCAATGGCAATTTTTGACGGTCTCTACAGAGACTGGATTACTTGTAAAAGTTATTACATATTGCACTTACAATATGTAATATTGTAAGTGCAATATTACATGGTCAGACATACATCTTAAAAAGTAAACTAATGTCAGCTATGTGTGTTTATGAAAGCCAACTGAATGTGTCTAAAAAAAGTTTAGTAAGTATTGTATTTCATTGTGAAAATGTTTGAAATGTTAGGTTTTACTTTTAATCCCACTGCATCATCAAAAGAGTAATATTATAGCATTGGTTGAACTTCTTTTATACTGTGATTTTTTTTATTTTTCTTATTATTGCTAGTATTTCATCAACATCTCAGTGTTGATTCTCATATCTGTTTTCCGTGGGTTCAAATGGTCTTAGAAAATACTTTACTTAAATACGTGACATTTATAAACTTTGGGAAAATCGTCAACACAGCAGCAGAACTAAGATTTTAGCATTTGCAGACCAGATCAGTAACTTACTCTAAGAAGCTAGATGCATATTTGTAGTTCGTCTGTTTCAGCTTTAGGTGTTTTGAAGATTCAGAAAACATAAATCCCAACTTTGTTTTCCAAAGTGGGAAAACTAAAGAGAAATCTAAAACTAAGCAGTGAGTCATGTCGTGTCGGCATCGATAACGCTGTGTTTGGTTGATATTTGTGTTTAACGTTATGCTCCCACAACTAATTCAAGTCAAATCAAAATCAAATTTTATTTGCATAGCACATTTCAGCAACAAGGCAGTTCAACATGCTTTACATCATAAAAACACAAAAATCAACTATTGAAACATTAAGTTTTAACTTTTTTATCAAAATGTTGGATAGTGTTTTATAAAATATATCTCAAAATCAACACTAACAAGGTTTAGTCTAGATTTAAAGGAACTCAGCGTTTCACAATTTTCTGGAAGTTTGTTCCAGATTTGTGGTGCATAGAAGCTGAATGCTGCTTCTCCATGTTTGGTTCTGGTTCTGGGAATGCAGAGTGGTTAATTAGTAAATAGATTGTTCCCCCCCTCCTCCGCCCCCCCTTGCTACAGTTAAAACTAGATAATTTTTGGCAAGTTTTAATACCTGAAACCGGAACAACCGCGTATTGTGATGCATTGTGCTTTCTAGAACACACGGGGGCGCTCTAGGTCCACGATACAGGAGAAGAGACGAGCACAGGAACATCGAGTTGGTTATGCTGAGGGAAATTCAGTTTCTTTGTAAATGTTCTAAAACCGAAAATAATATTAGTGTTGCCATTTTTTAGCATCTTGCAGAGACATAATTGCTTTGCTATTTAATTAGAAAGAGATTTGTTGTAGTCAATCACCGTAGTGGCGGATTAATCAAGGCTTACCAGCTGAACTCCAAAGACTCTTGTCTCATTCCGATAAGGCTCTCGTAACTTTGATGGTTTTTTTAAACAGTCTTAATTTTCCTCTTTATTTTCACTCTCACTGTTTATGAAAGTGACAATGAGGGATTTAATGTCATGGTATGAAACCAGTTTGCCTTGCTAAACACAAATATATCCACATTATTCCTCGCCCCCATGAGGCTTTGCGTGATTTTTGGGCGCGACTTCCGCCGCTAACAGGAACCGCCATTTGTTTACATGTTAGCATCTCGCTAACTGGCTTTCCACAGAGGCTGGTTGCTCGCTATAACAGGTTAGTGTGTGATTCGGTTCTGTTCTAGACCAGTCTAGAGATTCTCCATATTACGGTCTGGAGCGCAGCAGCTGCGGTCATTTCTCCGTTGATTTGCAGCGACACTCAACAACGGAGAACCTCGAGATTCTGGTTGTGATGGACTAAACGAACCCAGATATTTTATTTTGTCTTTTAAAAAAATGTTCCTGGCCCAAACAAGACGATAAAGACTCAGATCATAAACTTTATTATTTTTTAAATACAAACGAAAAATAAAATTCACTTCACACCAAGCTAATCTTTATTACTGTCAGTTCTTCAGAGAAACAGCGCTGCTAACTCACAGTTATCCCGTTCCAAACGTAATGATAATGTTCCTGTAGCTCCCCGTGATTAAACTCACAATTGAGCAGCTCTCTGATTGCAGACTGTGTGTCCGTGAACAACTTTATCTAAATATTGTATTTTAACCGAAAAGAGAGATGTAACTTCTATCATGAATATAGATTAGCCAAAAACCCCTACAAATTACAGTGAAATACTGCTACTTCCGGTGGGCACCGGAAGTAGCAGTTGTTTTATAATCGTTTCCCCCACTAAGCCTCCCAGGAATTAGATGGATATGTTTGGGGGTTTTTTACGCCAGCCTGCTATCTCCCATTTTCCAAGTAGTCTTTTGATGTGCTTTTTTGCTAAATGTGTTTAACGTGCTGTCGTTTGTACACTATTCACAATGAGTCATTGTGTCAGATGTTGGAGTGCGGTTATAGAAAGCCATCTGCTAGTTGTTACTCCCCAACTTCAGCACTGAGACTGTGCAAAAGAAATTGGAGCAACTGGTCATCTTCATCCAAAGTGAAATAAAGCCTTGAAGAAGAGAGATTTATATTTCCCTAAGTTACTCAGAAAGACTTTTGCATTGAATCTTGTGGCAATCTGGGAAGCATTTCCTTTGGCTTGTCCTCTGTCATGTAGACCCACAGAGCGGTGATCAGTGAGTCTTTTAAGCGTTATATTTTCTGTGTGTGGTCCTCTTGACCCAATTATGACCCGGCGGTCGCTCCACGTCGGGATGCAATTACGGATTCAGTAACATGAGGTGAAAATAGACGGCTCTTTTATCGGGTCAGTGTCTGATCTTTTGCTGAAAATTCCTCAGCCGTCCAGAGCGATAAGAAAGATATGGCTCTCCTCCGCGTAAACAGGAGCCTAATAAATGCCAAAACATAAACAAATACATAGCACAACACGACAGGACTTGTTCCTAGGTAACCATGTGACAGTGCTCAGGATTGCTATGGAAACCAGTGTGTCCTCCCCTCCTACCCCCAACTCTCTTTCTAAATCTCTGTGTCTCTCTTCCTCTCTAATGTCTGTTTGGAAATATGTAATAAGCTATTACGTTTAATGTGTCTTAGCTTTAGCGTTTCACTATTGATTACTCTTAAAAGTTTATTTTTCTAAGACGTAAAATCATTTCCACAAAGTCTGGAGGCAGCAGCACTCACTGAGGAATTCGCAAATGAAAACCTGCTTTTCATTACAATGAATAATAACTTATCATAACGTTGAACTCCGTGACAAAACCAAAACTATTTTTTTTTTACAGGAGACAAAACTATTTTGTTTTATTTTTTCTTCAGATGTCTGTTCAGTAAGCTAATCTACAGTCTGCTTTTAAAGCTGGTGTTGTATTGTTTGTCTTTTGTCACAGTGGGTGTTGCATTTCCATTTTCTAAATAGAAAACCACACTTGTCTTCAAAGACTAAAAAGATCACAGCCGATTCTATTTAAAACGCAGGTGCAAATTCTAAAAGGGATGCTTTGATTTGTGGCCAATTACGGACACCCTTGTTGCTTCACCTTTTGTAGCAGGTCTTCTCATTTTTGTTCTCTCTGCCGTTTCTTTTGTGGGGGTGGAAGGTATTTTAGGGAGACGGCTAATACATTTAGAGATCACATGAGTGAACAGAAATCTAAAAAGTTATTTAACAAACCCAATTAAAGTTGTTGCAGTCCTCCAAAGCTATCTGCCTTTTTAATCTCTGCATGGTGTACAAGGGATTGCCCCCAATTAGTTGCCTTCTGTGACACCATGACATGGAAAGCAGCTATCCTGATTGTATTTCAGCCTCAATTACTCTGTAAACCTTACAGGCAAGCCAAGGAAAACTGGTCTTCCACTGTTTGGGAATGATTTATTTTCCTTTTTAAGTTGTCTATAAAATGTGGTGCTTGGTTTTGGGGTACAAGTGCTCCAGTTGTATTACATTTGGCACAAAAGGCCTGGCTGTCTTATTGGTGAAAGCAGTTCCTGCTTTTCAAGAATGTAGTGCAACCTTCCAGTTCCCTACAAAGCCATTTGTTTTAAGCTTTTCAGCAAAATTTGTTTGCATTAGGAGGGGGGGAACATACTACAGACTAGTAAGAAAAAAAGCTAACTGGGCTTAGCATAGATGCTAAACAGATGGCTAAATATAAAACTATAACTTGTAAACATTCTGGACTGAACTTCAATGTGTTTTTACTTTTGGTTAATTTTTATAAATGGGATGTATCGTAGTTGTTATTTTGCTCAGTGGTGACAGATGAGGTGTGAGGACAGATGAGTGGTGTAGCTAGCCTACAGAGTTAGCTACGTGTAGGCTAGCTAACTTTGCTGTTTGACACATCTGTTTGAAATGAACGCTTCCTTTATTTTGCGGGATTAAGTCCCCAAAAAATTCAAGTTGCCTACTGTTCCAGTGATTCACTGTCTGCGCGGCAGACAATGGTATACTATTAATAACTAAACTGTTATTTTTATTTCCTTACAACTCCATTTGTTCCTATGGTCTACAGCGACAGTGCTCAGTGTGAAGCATTTTTCACGATTCGATACTTTTTTGTTGGAATTATTTCCTTTGCAACACATTGGTTTCAGAAAATGATTAATTAGGAAAAAACCAAAAACGGATTTTTAGTAAAGAACAGTCTTTTAGCATGTGTGGCCAAGTTTTTAATAATTGCTAATATGCATCAACCTGTGACTTTCGTAAACCATTAAAACCATTAGTTTGTTTGACCGGTTGATTTTAAGTGTAAAGTAGCTGAAATACACAAAGTTTGCAAACTGCATCATGATTCGACACACTGATTTAGCTTGTTGGTCTCGTAAAGATCGATCGTGTCTGTGGGAAATGCTGTTTCAATCAGAAATGCATCGATCTACTCCTTGTGTTGCGCTCATACAGTTGGCTAATGTGGCTTAGCAGTAAAGTATACTGACTTGTCTTTAACATCATCCCTAATGATTTACATTGTTCTCAGATTTTTCCCTTAATATTCTGTCTCTCTCAGTGCCACGTAGCAACAGACCTGCATGTAGTCCAATGGGTTATACAAAGCATTCAAAATAAACGTTTTTGTAACTTAGTTAATGAGTAAATATCTCATCAGTGTCATGCAGAAGACGCGTGCCGTCTCAAAAAGACAATACATGAGTCACTGCATATTTCTGTTCAGAAATATCGAAACCCGACATCATGATGATGACACACTCTGTTGTTAAGAGTCATTGTTTATGCGAACAAACTAAAATCGGTGAGAAAAACAACTCGCACGCAGAGCCATCCTCTAGACTCTAATAAGATCTTGTGACTGATCAAAGCAAAAGCAGTGCTGTGAACCAACAGCCCAGCACTAGACAAAAACGTCTGGTAGCTCTGCCTGATGCTGCTACTGATTATGCTGCTGCAAATTGTTACAAATGAGTTGGAGGTTCCTAGAAGAAACCTGTAACATAAGCAGCATCGCCTCCAAGGGAGAATCCATGCAGAGTCATCTCCTTCAGGTAAGCATAAATGTTAAGGGAAAATTAAGCATCAGTAGATCTATAGTTGGCTGTAGTTCTTTGATCAAGAAGACTGTGAAGTGAAGATTACTGACTGCGTATTTGTGCTGACTCTTGAGGAAAATAAAATTGGCTCTACTGGGCAATAAAGGTCAGTCAGTCTAATCTAGTTGAATCACTCAGACCCTTTAGGAATAAAAGTCCTTTGAAAGTGCTTTGAAATAATCCTTGCCAATTTTTCCTCTAAGTGAAAGTATTTTGTGAACCTACTTTGCTTTAACGAACATGATGTTTTTCTAAAGTAAGCTAAACCCCGAGGGACAATTACTCCCTATATTTAAATACAGAAGACATATGTTGTGAGTCTGATTGAAGGAGCAATCTTTAATCATGTTACTGAACCAAGGACAAATCCACGCAGTTCTTTAATCTTATTTATTCTACAAGAGCAGAAGGTCAAGAGATCTCTTAATAGAAACTAGGTATTGCCCTCCATTTTGCAATGTCAAATTAAATGCGTCGTCTTCTCTTTTCTTCTGACTCTTTCTCTGAGCGTATGTGACGCATTTTAGAATGAACAAATATTTGATGTCGTTCAATGCAATCTGAGGCTGCAGCATATTTTGAAGGCCCTCACACTGGTGCTTAAAAATACACTTACACAACAAACTCTAAGCTAAGCTAAGCTCTGCTGTACGCTCGGTGCACTCTCAGATGTGCCAACATGTTTTTCTGCCAAACATCTTTTGTCAGCAAGAAATCACTAATTGGCTTTTCAGTGCAACAAATTAATTAATGAAGTGGTGGCTGTGATGACAAAAAGGAAACAAAAATTTGGTCTACCACAGTTTTTTCTCATTTTTTTTTTATATTAATTTTTCCAAAAGAATAAATACTAAGAACTGCTAGCTGCAATCAAAGAGGCGCTTAGTGTGATCCTTGCGAAAAACAAACGCTGCAGACTTATTTTGTTTTTTATCCTGCTGCCTTTTTGTTCCATGTGCTTTGAAAAATGTGCTAACCTCTTTTTGAGGAGCAGATAATGTCTGCTTGTGTGGATGTTAACGATGCGTTGAAGCTACAATACACGGGGTCTCGTTTCAGAGCAAGCGTTTGTTTGTTTTTTAATTACTGGGCTTCGTGCGTTGGAACCACACAGATCCGCGGTCTGTGAATTTAGTCAGTGGAGACGATGCACTGTGAGGTTCTGCATATTTACTTTAAGAGCTCTCACAAAATTTTACAGAGGTTTTACCTGACCAAACCCGTTGACGTTCCTAAGCTCCAAAATAATTGGATATTCCCCACATCGGCAACTTTTAATATGCTAAATGTTAATATGTATGTAGAGAACAGACCCCGAGGTCTGAATAACTTTTAATAAACCGTGTTGCTGTGTTTTGACTCATAAACCTAATAATTACTGCAAATAGACTTTTCTTGCATTTTTTTTTCCCTGTTGTTCCTGTTACCCCAGACTGTGCTAAAATTAATTACGCAAAGAAAAAGTCGTCATAAAATGAAAAACATTACAGACCACCCTGAGCATCATCATCATGTAATTGTAATGCAACAGTGTCATCAGTCAGAGGCCTCTTCAGATGTACTGTAACACCGACTGCTATATTAAGTTTTTTCTGCCCACAGCCTCCAGCATCTACAACAACTCCGCAGAAAATTGTATATTCTGGTTTGCAGCAAACATTTAATTTCCCTTTGGGATTAATTAAATGTTTTTGAATTGAATAATTTCATAAATTATTGTCAAAGTCATTTATCTAACCGAAGTTTCGGCATAAATCACACAATGCACTTTAGTTTTTTTAACATCCAGTTTTCCCGCTTTCCAATGAAAATAAGTTGTCATAACAGTAAGAAGTGTTGAGTCTGTATGTATATCAGTTAAAGAAATACAGTAGATCCGTTTAAAACTATAAAAACATTAAAGCATAAAAACAGTCGAAAAACTCAGATTCAAATTTTTAACGAGAGTCAAAGTGCGTCTTTAAGGGTTTCTTAAAATGTTTAGCATTCTGAACAGATCAAATGAGAAAATGCAGATTGTTCCAGATACACAATCACATCTGCTTAAATATGCCTCAATATCTACCTAAAAGGTTTGAGCCTTTCCAGTTCCCTCTGCTTTTAATTGGATTTCGTTGGCAGGATTTTTGCCCGTAACAAGCGCTGCTAGACAGACACTTTAATCATAAGTAAAGTACACAGAAGTTTTATTTAATGGGGAATTACAGTGTGACCAAGCGATGACCCTCCACCCTCACTTTCTACTAATAGTGCAAGTCCATGTAATCCTCTGAAAAACGTAGTGCAAATTTTGCACTAAATTGTATTAAGTTCAGTTTGGATATGTGTTATACATAGAGAGAGAGAGAGAGAAAAGAAAGGACTGGGCGTGTCTGAACTTTTCCAAAGTCATTTGATACAACTTCTTCTGCCAGGAGACAAAATCCTCTGAAAGTATTTCTTCCACAGATTTAGACCTTCCGAGGTATTCTGACCCTCTTAAATGAGACTGAAATTTAGGAAGAGCATTTACTGAAAGCAGTGAGCTATGTCCCGTAATCCCTTAGAAAATGGTTGATTTAAAATCCTTTATCTTTTTTTTTTTTTTTTTTTCTCCAGAAGAACAGCTCGACTCTGGTCACAGCAGTCAGTCTGTGGAAGTGGGTACGCTCTCAACTCACACACAAATAAGTGAAATACAGAGAATCATTTCTTACAAATACTAATATGTTATTAAACACCAGTCTAGGGTATTGCGCAACTTAATATGAGCTAAAATGAAAGGGGGGGGGGGGGAAACCTATCACCTAGAGAGAGGTTATCCCAACCCATGTTACTGGAAGCTACTGAATCCTGCAGCTGCTTTAAAAGTGGAAATATATGTGAATGTTACGCAATATATAAGTGCTTAGAGTGGCTGCTAGTACGAGAAAAGCACTATATATGCTTCTAAATATGCATTACACATTACCCGGTCTGCTGGTTTTCTCATAAAAAGCTCAACTCTGTCTGGAGTTTATTACTTTTTTAAAGAACGTAACTTGAACCCTGTTTTAAATCAGAAAGAACTCAAATGAAACAAGAGTTCAGACCTGGTTAACAAACACCGTGGTTGTCGTTTTCATTTCTTTTGGCTGTTCCCTGCGTGTCTTGACCAGTGGCTCTGCTCGACACCGTTATCTGTGTCGAGCAGTCGTTTAGTTCCAGCTGCATGCTTTCCTGGCCGCGAAACACAACTGCTGTTTCACAAAGACGCAGGCATGTGAAACGGAAGAAGATGGTAGAGGTAAGAGTCGAGACTGTTAAAACTGAGCTGAGCAAAGAAGAATTCACTCCATATTTAAAACGGTTTAATCAGAATTGTTTCCTAATTATGCTTAATTTGATATTGTTCAATAAAGTTTGTGCAGAAATCATCAGCAGCTGAAAACACTATGGCATGTTCAGGTTTCATTTGTCTTTCTGTTTTCATCATTGTTTTTTATGGTCGATTTACATTGGAGTTTATTTCTTTGTATTTATTTGTTATCATTCATCTATCTGGATTATGTTCGCTCACATTTTAGTTGGTTCCTCTGTGTTCCTTCTCTGTTTATGTGTCGCCTTCCCTCAGCCTGCCCCGCTGCTTCTCAGCGCAGCTGTTACCCATCACCTCGTTGTCCTCTGCCTGCGTTCTCCCTCAGCTCTTCTCACTTCTCTCTCCGGTTCCCCCCGTCATTCTCCTCGTCTTCCTCAGTACATATGTAACGTTTCGGTTTTGGCTCCTTCCGTGATTATCAGTGATATTTCCGTTACTTGCTCGTTCCCCGTTCCTCTCAGACTTTTTATGTAAGTTCTGAGTTATTCTCGTTTAAGAACACTGTGTTCTTTACATGCTCCCTCCAGTTTTGCCTGCACTTTGGTCGTACGATTTACTCCACCGTCATGGCAGAAGGTGTTACAAGTTTTACGTCACACTGTCTTCTGAATAAGAAGGGGAACTTAAACTTTAAAAATACTCTCGTCTTTTTTATTATGGCGGAGAGTTGCCGAACTGAAATTGTATGAAACAAGCTCACAGGATTGGTTGCTGCTGTACGAAAATTCAAAAATTTGTATGGCAAATTAAAAAAAAAATTTTTTTAAGATTGCAAATCAGCTGCGCGTTTCCTTTGTTAATCTAATTAAATGTAGTTTTCTGTAAAAATCAAAATGTCTTCACACTTTACAATGAAGTTAACAGTGAACAGCAAATTTTTATGTTTCGCTGCTCCACCTCTACGTGCTATTTTGCTCTGAAACTGTGTGCTCTGACGGCGAGTTTGGGTTTTGGATGCCGTTAGAATATCTATCAAGTCACTTATTTTATGTTGCTTTTTTTGTGTTTAATCGTAATTATTTTGTGGAGGCAGTTTTTACTTTGACATTAAAGTATTTTCTGTCATTTTCGTCTGTCAAAGAAGCCAAACTGTTGATCTTGATTTGTACAAACAACAAAAAGGGAAATCATCCAAGTGGGTGAATATAGACACTATTTCTCATATTACAAAAAGACAATAGAATACAACAGAAACAATTTCATGACAAAAAAAAAGTCAAATTCTGAACAAAATGTAAACCCCCTTCGAGTAAAAGTGACCGTCTCTTGCCCTCATAAAACTATTTCAAAATAGCCATCCTTTTAAATCATCCGATAGATCTGCCAGTGAAGCCCTGCTGACTGACTCAGCATCCCGCCATCTTTTGTTAAAGACAGAGTCACTCTTATTGATGTCAACTTTTTCTGAGGGGGATAGCGAAGCGGTCAATGAAGCTACTTGGCTTTGACATTTGTTTTCCAAAGCTCGTCTGTGTCGACATCAGCAAGTCAGCTCTATCAAAAAGGTGGATCTATCGAGTGTGGGGGGATGTCGATGAAGGAACAGGGTCTTAGCCAGCCCTGGTATTAGTTTCTACTGCAATTCTTTTCCCTTGCTTTTGTGCATGTGTCAATTATTTCCCAGCGAGCGGACTGATCTGTGTCTGGCTCCAGGTCTGGTTGGTAGGTCACGTTCGCCCACACAGAAAACCCGGGAGGTATAAAAGCATTAATTCAAGACCGGCATCCGTAGCAAATCTCCTGCCAGACTCGGTCTTATTCCGCAGACCAAATGCATGAGTGATATTATTTGGAGTGCAGAACCCCTGCATTGCAAAGAAATTCTGACTGAATAGGAGGAACCTTTTCTTAAAATGTTGCTGTTTTGATTAAGCCAGTTGTCTCATCTGTTGGTTGTTATAAATATCAAATTGCTTTTTAATTCACATGTTGTGAAAATGACCAAAACAAGGCGGTTTAGACCAGCTTAGACAGTTTAGGAGGGGAAAGTTGGTGGCAATCAGACTGGCTTCACAGCCTGGAACGCTTTTATGCTGAAGTGACACTACGCTGCAAAAGAGTTAGGAAAGATATTGAGAGGCTGAAATTCCTTTAATTTCTTTTAAGAATGAAACAGACATTTGTTGGTATGAGTCCTCACTCCTCCATGATTCTAGTTCCTTTCATTACCCATAGTAGTGGGCTTTTTGCAACAGTATTTATTTATTTAAAAAAAAAAAAAATTCTGTACAAGTGAAACCATAAAAAAGAATAAGTTACATTTATTGACTTTACCATGATGCACCAGTTTTTTGGGGGTTTTTTGCCAGCTGGAGCAGAATAACAATAATTTAATAATACTTTTAACCTTTGGAGTAATTTTTAAAAGTGCATGGATGGCTGTAAAAAGTGAAAAACAAAATAACCTTGAGGAACTTTTTGAGAAATAACTTCTCTCTCTCTTTTTCTCTCTCTCGGACTCACATGCAGAAATGTATTTTGACTTGGAGCAGTTTGAGATTTCTTGAAGAGGCCTCAAGAAATCTCAAACTGGAAGCACTCGAGTATCCAGGTTTGCTGAAAGAAAAGAGTAGCTCGGGGGAGCTGTCATTTCCAGAGGTCATTATTTCCACAGAGGTTACCTGGAAAGCACACAAGACACGAGCGTAAAGAATCTCAAAGGTTAGTGACAGGTTCGTTAAAAGGAAGCGTAGCTCTACCGCTCTTTACGTTCCCAGCAGCCTTACCAGGAGACTGCAGTCGGGTGTGAACGCTGCGTCTTGCTAGGCCGTGCAAACTGATGGAAACCTGCAGTAAAGAAACGTTCTCACACACAAACACACACCCTTTTACTTTTATCAGTATGTATTGACTTTCGCTCTGTTTGGTCCCAAAAAGGCCTGTTGGTCCGCAGGAGGTCAGTAGATGTTGCACATGAGGTCCTAAATAGAAAAAGCCAGGCAATTGTATTTGCATAACACATTTCAGCAGCAGGGTAATTCAATTTAATTGATTAAAAAGAAGGTAAGGCAACAGACATTACATTCAAACATAAACGAGTATCCACACACACACCCTCCAGAACCACTACACTTTCTCTGCACATTTAATCTCATCGGTCAGTTTTTATGTTTGCACCATTTTTAATTAGGTCTTCTGCATTTATTTGAATGCTTATTTCTCTAAAGCAGCTAATGTATAATTTTTGGTCAATACTGCACAACCCTCCAAAGAGCTAGCGTTTACCTTCAGTTTATTCTTGCAGCTCAAACGCTGGCACCGATTAAGAAACTGGAGTTGTGTGTTTAATCCCCTCTAAACTAAAATGAAATCCATTAAATCAGTCTGTGATTTAATGGATTCTTCATGTGAAGAAATGTTTTTTTTTCTTGGAGTTAATGTGAACTTACTAAAAAGGTGTCAGTCAGTACTTGGTATTACTGGGTCTGTTTTGACTACTGAAAAATATTTTGCCAGCAGTATTATATTAGGGTATTTATTTATTTTAATATTGACCTTTCTTTATAGCCACAGAGAAAGTGTTTGTAACTAAAACAGTGTTAAAACTTTGTCTCAAAGTACAACGCATTAGTAAGAACTGAGTTTTACCTCTAACGTGTTTTTGGTGGCAACAGACTTGCAGTATTCTTTCTACTAACCCAATCATCAGCTTAGCATAACGTCGCAGAAAAGCAACTGAATGAAGATAAACGCTTCACAATCACTCTAGCTTTGAGAGATCGCCACGAGGGTCAAAGACGCCACATTAACGCCAGAGTGTCAGCTTTACTGTCTGAAGTCAAAAGAAAATAAAGAGCAGGAGCAGCAGGCTGGCTGATGTTTCAGCTGAGTTGTCAGCTCTGGTTTGACTGGTGTCTCCAAATAGCAGCCGGTTTCCTGATTATAGAAAGAGACTGAGGGAGTTTGCCCACTGCTTTTTTCCCCCCACAATCTGTACTCTGGTCTAACACGGGTCCAGGCTACGACAACCGCGCTGAAGTCACTGGGTGAGATAAATGGGCTCCTCCAGGGACAGATTGCTGTTAATTTTAGAACACATTGCTGCCCAATCACTGTCTCCCTGTTGGGCAGCCAGAAGCTACGTTGTAATGTGTGATTACTTTGACCCTGTAGGAGGCACATGGGGGGAAAAAGTGGGAGTAGACAGGGTTTGGCACAGCTAGTACTTAAAGGCAGGCTTGTTAAGATATGACTGAAAATCGCAACGCTGTAGACTCCGAGCCAAACGGCGACGCATCGGCGCAGCAATGCTATCAGTAAGGAGCCAGATGGGGAGCAGGGAGCTAATCAAAACGCTGGTTATGCTCAAATATCCAAAGACCCATTTTATGTTCAACATCTCTGCAGTTTTAATTAGGAAATACAGCTGGGTAATAATTTTGGAATTTCATGTGGAAGATTTGGTAAAATAAATAAATAAACATAAATATGTTTCTAAAAAAAAACCCGCCAGGTATCATTGCTGCACAGCGAGGACTGGACTAAGGATTGACAGGAAACACTGAGAATAATAGTACGCAGCTGGGAATAAAACAAAAAGTCAAGTTCTGTGCTTGAATTACATGCTCTTTCACTCTCTACGAGGCACCTCAGTATCCAGTCGTGCTTCAACCCTAACCTGGAGAACAGTATGCGCATCTTGGGGATCTTGCTGTTGCTGAGTGTATTTAATTTCTGATATGCAGATAATGGTGTTAGATTTATGCCTTTGTCTTTGTGTGTCCTTCGGAGTCTTTCCAGAATTGGAGCTTGACTTGGTAAAGTTGGCAGGAAGACTCTTGAAATATCTTTCTGTTGTTTTTTCAGGAAGTTATTTGCTTTTATCTTGTAAGTGCTCCGTAGGTCCTGCTGCAGAGCTTCCTGTTGTTTCTGAGAAGTAATTATTTCTGCTGTGGTTACCGGCTGTGTGGAGCTTCACTGCGTATCTTGTCTGTTGTCAGGAGGAGCTTCTCTTTGTTTTTTATTGCTGAGAGATACCACTGTCTTTCTTTTTTGATTTTGAATTAACGGATCATCTTTATTGTAAAGGTTCTCATAATGGGTAGGCGGTTGCTTATTTTAGATGATCTCCATTATATGTTTTTAATTATAATTTTAAAAATCAGCCAAATAGAAGGGAATTTTTAGGCAATCTTCCCCGATCACATCACATCCTCATATATCTATAGCTTTCAGCTTAACAAATCTCTGCCAAACATATATTTCAACATTTGCATTACGATGAGAAAAACAATTTCTGTACCAAATTTAAATTTCCTCGGCAGTCTTTCTAAGACGAAAACCCGCTTTCACGAAACTGGAAAGTTCTGGCTCATGCTTGAGCTCCGATGAGTTTAATTTAAGCAAATGAAAAGAATGAAGATTAGGGTTTGTTTTTTTTTTTCCCCAAATACCAGCTCATTGATTCGAAACGTTCCTAAACGAGGCCATAGCTATATCTGCGCTCCAGTCCCTTCTGTTTGCTTGGCTGCCACTCACGCAGCCATCTGAGCCACCGGCTCAGTGATGAAGACCGAGGCTGACTCCCTCAGCTCGCTGCCTGGGGTTGTCGTCTGCCATCCGTGCTGACACGCGGCGCTCAGGCCAGCTCCAAAAGGGTGGATGAATAATGACCAAAGGCAAGCCAGAAGTTTCCATTTCTCTCTGTTGGTGTGCACAGAGCTGTCTGCCTAGGACTCCAGAAGGAAGCGGATAATCTCAAAGACGCTTCCACTTCACCTCAAATCAGGAGAAATCAATATCCCTTGTTGAAACAGAAGTAAAGCAGCGCATATTTATGTTGATTTTAAACGGAGCGTCTTACAGTCGGATGCATGAGCTATGTTCACTTTTTAAAAATGTGTTTAACCTTTATTTAGCCGGGATTATTCCCACTGAGATTTAAAATGTATATATCAAAGGGATTCTGGTTCGTACAGCAGCCTGATGGTCACTCAGATAAAACCATAAGCTAAAAACAAGAGACCTAGAAACAGCTTAATCAGCATCTGAACATTCAGGTCTGAAGTAGTCCTTAATCTTAAAACTGAAATGTACTTGGCGGGCAATCCATTCTAAGGTGTCTCTGCAACCCTGACAAAGATGAAGGTGGAAATACTTTAAAGGCACCAACAAGCTACAAGCTGATGAGTACAAAAATTGGAATTAGATAATGATTTTAATCCTACAAGATACAGTGATTATTAAAAAATTGAATCTGTTTTAGTAGATACAATTTTGTAAACAAATTTATTTTGGACATTTGTTTCCAAAATAAAAACTCAATTTAGCCCTGGGTTTTTCACAAGACACTTCATGTTATTTGAGAAGGATTGTCCTCTGTTGTTTTTTATTTTTATTTTTGAAAGGTGCATTATGAGTTTGAACAGAACTGAGTATGAAATTAAAGTTAAGATTTTTTCAAAAATATGCAAAAGGCAGATTGAAGTATGGAATTTACCAACGATAGACGACAAGGAGAAGCTTTGTCAGGCCAGAATCACATTTGTGTACGTTACATTTGGAGATGAGTTATGAACTAAAATGGGGCCGAGCATTGACACCTGGGAGACGCCGTTATCCGTGCATGACAATAATGCACAATTTCTGACACAAGGCTCATATTTATGAAAACATATGAAGCAAATTATTTAATGAAATGCTATTTTAATAAAATATTTAAAATTTTACTTCTACTTTGTTTTGGTAATTTGCACAAATACTAAGTGTTTAATTAATTGCTAATTGTTAATTTGATTTTATTCTTCAAGACAACCCAGACATAGGTGTTGACCCTTTGCAACTACGTCACTTGATCATGTTTATCGCCATGATGAACAAAGTTTCAAATGAGGGACAGGCGTATTGAACACAATTTTTTTCCCATTAGCCTTCTACTTGTTCAAGTCAAAGTAATGTGTCTTTGGAAATAACTCTGCTAGTTGGGTTTCGTAGACAGTGGTATTTGCAGGCGCTGGAAATAGCTAGCTTAAAAACCGACTCATGCCTTCTCCCACATGATGCGTTTGGTTCAAATCATCAATTTTGGCTGAATTTATGCCACATGATTTATACCACTATGTCATGAAGGGCTTTTCTTCTTACATCAGAGCAGATTTAGAAGCTTACAAAAGTGTAGATGCGTACCTTTAAAATATATATATATATACATGTTGGCTAAGTGCTGGTGGGGCATTTACTGTGTGATGCTTAGATGCTTTCTGACCTTTTGGCGTCACGTACACAGGGTTAGTAGTTGGTAGGATAACTTTACAAAGATACTGCTGATAAGGGCATGAACAGAAAAGACAGACATGTTTGAGTAATAAGGGTTTAGTGTTTGTTTATTACTCATAAAGAATAGCAAAGAGTGAAAGGGAGGAGATGCAGTGACTGAAGCCTCCATATCTACCAACGAGCCTCTTGACGTTGGATGAAATATTTCAGAATCATGTTAGAAGATAAAATGTATTTGAAGATTTATATTTTGACAACAGACGCTATTTTCTCCTGTAATGCCATTTGCTTCCAGTTGTTCCTTTCAGGCTTAAAGAAACCCAATCCAATGCTGACTAATGTGATCCTCGTTTGAACTTTAAAAATGAATGTTTTTTACAACCTGGAGTTCTCTGTTGTTGTTTTTTTTTGCCAGAAGTCTGACTGCGTCTATTAAATTTTTTTTCTATTCAATATTTTACGATTTGCTTTTGACTCCAGATTCCCTACTAACAAAACATAAAATTTAATAACTGACTGCGCACTTCCACCATTGTGTTATATAGGTGAGATCATTTTAATTCAGAGGGTTTACGACGTGCATTTATTTATAGAAGAATCCTTTCAGCGTCGACTTACGCCCTACAAGCAGTGGGTCCAGTTTCGATCAGATCAGAAATACGTCCGGTGGGGAAGCTGGAAATGAGCTTATAGCTGTTGCTAAGAAACTGCTACACTTACCGGTGTTTGACAGAAGTAATTATACTACTGGAACGTGATCAATGGTTAGAATGTATTCAGCGTGTGACGAGGCGAAGAGTGCACTGAATGTTGCCTCTTTCATATTTGGCAGAACCACAGTAAACACAGTGATGAGGAGTCAGCTATTGGAGCCACTCAGACGGCCAGCAGCAAAAAAATAAATAAAAGAAAATAAAAAAATCCTGCCAAGGCTGGTAATATTAGTGTTACAGTATTTAAGAGTATATTTTTGGACAAAGTGGTTACTTTATTGGTTGAACATGAAATCTAAATGAATGCTAACTTTAGGGGAGTCATTGTTTAGATTTACGAGACTAATGATTCAGGTGAGAGAGAGTAAACTGAATTGCTCTAATAATGTTTCCCTTGGAGAAATCTGGGTCAACCAGTGTCTGTAGGAAGATGTTTTTATTTAATGTGGCATTGAGTTTCTTTCCTCGACACAACACAGAAGAAGTTTTAAAAAATTGATAGATGCTGCAAATTGGCTCCCTCAAGTTTTGCCTTTTGGGAGTTTATGTGTTCCAGTTAATTTCTGTCAGACTGCTGTCTTTAAACAAACCGAGTGAATGATAAGGCAAAGAAAAACTTAATGCAAATAAACAAGGACAAATAAACAGCAACTGTAATGTCTTGTAGTTTAAATGTAAAATAATCTGATGTTCTTCAGTTGGAAGATTTCGTAAATCCATATTCAGATCCATTGAAGTGGACATGTTTGTTTGGGTTTGTTAGCTTTGTTTGAGAAACAAAGATAGTTCAGGCCTAAGATTCATTGAAAAAAAAAAAGAAAAAAGAAAAAATAAAGTTGGTCATTCAGCATAAATCAATTACGGTGGAATCAATTTCTTTTCTTTGGATTTTTAATAAATGAGAACCGTCTAATTGGGCAATATTGACAGATTGAACACAGAGTCTGAGTTTTTCAAAAGCGTCTACCAGGAGGAGAGTGGAAATAACCCCCAAGGTGGAACAGAGTGGCCTTTCAAAGACCCGGCTATTTCACTCACCACAAGAGGAAATAGATCCAGAATGATCAAAAACAGCAGAGGCATGGTGGTGGTGGGGGGGCAAATGATCATGGCCAGAAGGAGTAATAATGTTCTCCCTGATATCTGCCGTCTCTGAAAGGTAATGCATATTGTTGATGTATTGAAAAGGCTGCACAAGGCATGCTAGCAAGACCTGAGTCGTCACTGATGTGGTTGCTTAGAAGGTGTGAGCAAAAAAGATAAATGGAAATTAGAAAAAAATCTTCACTGATTAACGTAAAAGTCAACTTGGATTCAATTAGAAGAAATAATTTGGATTGTTTAATGGAAGGTGCTGTTCATATCTTCATCATTGTGACATCTTTTTAAGCTTTGTCTACATTTTAAAGCAGCACAAAGCAAGACGAAAAGTTACTTTTTTTTTAACCACTTCAACATATTGCACAATATATAGAAATGGAAGCAGCATTGCAATCAGTGAGAACTGGTTGCATTGCTTTGATAGGAGACAGTATTTCAAGTGTCATGCAATCAAGCTCAGTGTGTGAATAAAGCCCACCGGATCTATATCTTTAGTGGCTCAAGTGCCAAGTGGTGTGGATATTGTGTAACAGTACAGAAATGTGGGATAATTGTATTAGAATCGATATTCTCGTCACATTTTTAACCAGCGGTGGAGCAGTTTGATGTTTTCTGAACGTGTCAGGATCCTGAGTTGTTTTTCAGGTTTGTTTATTCCCTAGTTTCTTTTTTGTTAAGTCAGTCTTGTTTCTGTTTTACTTCAGTTCAGTCCATCCTTAGTGACTCTAGTTTACTTCTTGTGTCTAATTATTCTTTGTTGCCCGAGTTTAATTATGTTTCTTAAGTATTGTAATTCTTTATTGTTAGATTTATTTTCTAGTCCCCTGTGTAGTCTACCTCACCCACTGTGCCACTTTCTCTCTCTCCTCTCACACCTGCAACTCGTTTCTAATCAGCCATCTGTTCCTTGTTCAGTAATCAACCTCCCCTGTATAAATACACAACTAGCTTTTCACAGACATAAAATAACAAAGCGCTGTGCAATAGAAATCAACCTTAAAGCCACACAAAACATAAAACCAACCTATAAACACAATAAAATCAAGAGATAAAATCCTGGGAAAATAAAAATGTTTTTATTTGCTTTTTAAAAACCTCCGGAGAGCCAGCAAAACGGAGCAAGCTGTCCCACAGCCTTGGGGCCACCAACTGAAAGGCCCGGTCCCCTTTAGTTTTTAACCGTATTCGTGGAACAATCAAGAGATTCAGAGTCTGAGAACGAAGACCCGAGCAGCAGGATATTTAGTTAAAAGCTGACAAAGATAATCAGGAGCCTGGCCATGTAATGCTCTGTGTGTCAGCACAAGAACTTTAAAACGATTTCTAAAATCAACTCTTTCTCAGTCACTCCTTGCCGGTTCCTCCTGTCTAATCCTGTTATTTCCCCGTTGATTCCCTTCCGGATTTTGCTGCTGGATTCCTGTTTTTGTTCTGCTCTGGCTCCCTGTGATTTTTTATTTTTTTGTCCTTTTTTTTATTAAAACATTTAACATGATCCATCCTCATAGCTCCAATCTGCATTTTGGTCTATCTATAAACTCACGACAGAATCACCCTGCTTCTGAAGTGTTTTGAGTAAAGTGTGACTTAATGCCAAACGGATTATAAACACATGATGGTGCAAGAATTATCTCCATGTGAGAGGCAGCAAATTAAATAATTCAATAATTTCCTTCCATTACTTCAAGCAATTTGAACCAGGCTAATCAAGTAATTACCAGCTTACTCACCAATCAGCTACCTATAGTTATTGCCTTTTGATTGGTTCATCAGACAAAGTCCAGATTAAGAAAAACATCAACGTTTGGACCCGTTATTTTTCCAGCAGGGTTTATGTTGCATGCAGTCTGTGGACCCTGGAAGGAACAGGGGAGTTAAAAGTTTCCCTGCAATTTATTTTAGCCGTTTGGGTCCTTGGCAAGATCACCCAGCCATGAAAAGCAGTCCCTGCATTTGGCTTATTAAAGTAACATCGCTGGCAGAAAAGTGGCACTTAAAAGTTGCAAATTATTATTAGCGGAAGACTAAAAGTGCTTGAAGCAAAATATTATATCCACAAACAAACTTCTGGTAAATTAGTGTTTTTCCCCACACTAGTATGTTTCTATATGACAGGGTTAACTCCTCAAAATTGTATTTATTTCTTTCCAGAAACAGACCCTCAAACACTGAGCCTTATTAAATATTAATCTTTCTGGACAGCATGTTCTCTGGTGTTCTGAACTCCAGCTCAGCAATGCACTACAGTGTGAATCCAAATGAATGCTGCAGCGTCCATCTGCCTTCAGCTGTGAATAAAACTCAGAAATATTTTAACGGGTTGTTAAAACATTTCTCCATCTGAATTCTTTATGAGAGAATTCAGATGGAGGCTGGCTAATTACGCTATTGAGGAAATGGGGGGGGGAAGGGCGGACACAAGGTCATGACCTTATTTCAGATGTGCAGGCTCACATGTTCTCTCCTGTCAGTCCGAGCAGAGGGATATTTCATGCTGCGGCATCTTGACGAATTTGATGCTTCTCCGCTAGCAGCCGTTTTATTTCTGCTTATGATCTCTGCCTCAGTCCTGTATGACTCCTAAGCCAATCAAAACAGGGCAAATAGGATTTACTTGCAAAAGTGATGGTGTCAGAGGGGCAGCTTCTTCAGGCATGAACAAGAAGCAAACCAAATAATCTTCCATAATGAATAGAGCAGAATCTGTGTTTTCTACCTCGGCTTCTCATCAAGGCGATATGATTTATTTTTTTCTTAAAGGAATGTGGATTGAATTTAAAATTTGTACACCTGCGGCTGTTCTTTCAAACTGCAAAACCCTGTTTACAAAATTTCATGGACGTACCTGAGGACTGCAATGAAAATCTGGACCTGGCTGATGTCACTTCTTGGAGGACTACAATAACAGCGTTTGATATTTTGTAGTGTGCAATGTATTAAATGGCATAGATTACATACTGAAGAGAATTGTGTAAAGCGCTTCTATAAGAGCAAAAGTTGAGAAGTCCAGATATGTTACTGAAAACCCTGCAACAGGATGGACTTTCTTTGAATATTCATTTTTTCCTCAGTAATTTAACTTTAAATCTTTAGTTGGCATCTGGTTTAAAAAAAATTACTAATTAACAATTACAAGATATTGGTTTCAAATTCCAGTTCTGTTTATGTGGTCTTTTGCAAAAGTATCTATACTTCTCGAAATTCTTTCAGACTCTGCTACGTTAAAGCCACAAACTTAACTCAGTTTTATTGGCAAGTGATGAACTGACACAGAGCAGTGGAAGTGGGAGGAAAATATAATTTTGGAAGACACTGCAACTCAAGAATAGCAAAAAATTGTCACCAAGCTGTATGTCAGATTACTCAAATATTCAGCGTCAAAAATCTTGGAACATGGCACGTCCGTCTGGCAAGTGTTTTTATGGACTGTTTGGGAAAGGGCTTTGTAAGTGTTTGAATTACTGTCATATGGAAACTTCAGATCAGAAGGAGATCAAGGAGCGACTAGAGCTTCTCCTGTTGAATGTTGTAACTTCAAAACCTCATCTTTACTTGCCTGTTGTTTCTTTTTTCTCAAAGAGGAAAAGTGAAGCATTGACTTTTTTTTAGCGTAATATGTTGTAATGTTATTCCCTCGTTAAAAGCATGATTCTTTGTTTTGCAAATGTACGTTTGAGGAATGGCTCCCGTGGCAGCCACTCTGGGCTGGCTAAATGTTTGCTCATGCAAAGTGCTCCCTATTTCTGCCTCACAGAAAACCCCTACACCACGCAGCCCCTGCAGACTAGCAGCAGCAATTAGCAAACACTCAGTGGAACTGCCGGTCTGCGGAGCTCATCATACAATCAACTTCAGGCCAGTGCTCCTAAGAATGGTTGTATGATGCCTAATTGTTGTGATGACGTGCAGAAGGCAGAGTGTTGGAAAGAGTGGGAGTTTCTTAAAGAGACGGAGGCCAATTTCAAGACGTCAAATTGCAAATTCCAATTTCTTTTAAGTCATGTTTGATATACAGCAACTGGTGGTAACGGAGGTACTTGATTGTGAAATAAAATGGCAAAAAGTGCCTGGAAAATACATAAAAAATACTTTAAAAGATCTAAAAAGAACCAATCTGTCACTCAGTGATGCTAAAAAGTGATGAACGTCCATCTGTGCGTAATGTTTTATTTGCAAGTTTGAAGCAGCACATGGTGTTTGAATTTTTTTTTAACATTTTATTTTTTGTAGGTTAATAAAAAAATCAACTTGGAGGAAAAGAAATCAGCTTTAGTTTTTCTTTTTTTTTCCTACCTTACAGGAGATGCTGATGTAAACCAATTTATTTTTTTTTCCCAATAAACTGCTCTGTAATTCTGAACACATATTCGTATTGTTGCTTTTTTTTTCATAATAAATCCAGTAATAAACATGCTTAGTCAGGATTATCATTATATCATCAGGAAAATAACTTGAGCAGAGCACTGAATGGAGCCAATGAATTGGCAGCGTAACAATGGCAGGCTGGAGTTTGTTTCCTGGACTTGCTCTTTAGACAAAGTGTTTCTTGGCAGCTCAGAACGTGGAATACTTTATGAAACTGCAGTACATTTGAGTTTAGTTCAAAAACATAAAATAAACAATTGAGACATTTGTTTGAAATTAGGATCAGTTCCTTTTCTTATATATGGCAATCATGCCATTGTGCTCTGACATAGAAAATATGCAACACACCAAATCTTGTGGAGCAAATGGACTATGATTAAAGTATTTAAACCCATAAAACGTTGTGCTTTTGTTATATTTTGAGCCCTGGAAGTAGATGTCCGATCATCACTTGATTTATGCAGCAGGATGATCTGAAGCAAACCAGCAAGACAAAATGGATGTTTTATGTCAAGGTTTTGTGAGGCCAATGACAGACCAGAAATTATAGCTTAAACAGTTTGTCAACAAAGAAGAAGAAGAAAAAAACTTCTTCCGGGAACAGATGGAAAATCCAGGACGCCTACTTTAGGAAGTTTATGGTAGGAGTGGTACAAAAATGATGAAGGCCAGCATACCACTGAGGCTGTTGTTTGTCACTGAATTCAACGAATATTGAGGCAACAAAGAATTTGTGAAGGTTTAGAGAGAGTCTTCAGGTCTTAAAACCCCAGGACAACACCTGATATTCTCAGCTCCTCTTTGTTCCAGGGAGTCATGTGAATGTTTTCCTGACTCATTCATTTCGAAATAGTCGGTGCCTTCCTCTGCCATGTCAGGTTGCCTTCCTAGTGCAGGAGATGCGCAGCGAGCGCTGATTAAAGCAGTTCACTGATAACTGATGAGCGTATGACTTATTGATGCTACAACTTTAAAAGTCAGAGTCAGACTCACCTACACTCATAAATCCAGGATATGCTGTATGTGTGAATCACTCCTCGCCCATCTTCATCACACAGGCATACTCAATGACTCGCAAAAACAGCAGGCGCACCGATATGTTTGTAATTTGCAGACCTCTATTACATAGTTATTCCTTATCTTTTTTGACATTATCTTTGCTTCCCATCCAACCATATTACACCCTTGTCCCTTAATGGGGTCAGGAGGGTTGCTGTTGCCCATCTCCAGCCACGTTCCGGGTGAGAGGCGGGGTACACCCTGGACAGTTCACCAGTCTGTCGCAGGGCAACACAGAGACAAACAGGACGAACACATATGCACACACTCACACTTAGGGACAATTTGGAGAGGCCAATTATCCTGACAGTCATGTTTTTGGACTGTGGGAGGAAGCCGGAGTACCCGGAGAGAACCCACGCATGCACAGGGAGAACATGCAAACTCCATGCAGAAAGACCCCGGGCAGGAAATCGAACCCAGAACCTTCTTGCTACAAGGAAACAGCTCTACCAACTGTGCCACTGCGCAGCACCTATCTTTGCTTTATACTTTGTATTTTTAGCCAGGATTTTGTTGCATTCTGTTCTGGTTTGCATGATTAAAAAAAAGGACTTTGACAAAATGGTGACACCAAAGTTAAGCTGGTCTTGGGCATGGATTTGTGAACCAGCCAAATTAAAACGTCCCGTCTATATTCTGTTATAGGTTCTGTGGAAAAGCATTTTTCTCTCTCGCAGATGGTTTTGCTGTTCTGCTGCACTTAATGTTTCAGATAAATGCATTTTAATAGCAGATAAAGCTGAGTTCATTTATTAAGCAGAAAAATCTATCCTAACCAACCTGACCTTATCTCCCATAAGTCATTAATTAACTCACTTTTGGACATGTAGTTTGGTCTGATTTATGCCAAAAATGTAGATGCAAGAAATCAAGCAGAATCTGTCTGTACAATAATAATAAATCCCAAAATTTAACACAGCAAGATCTGAGCTAAAGAAATTTAAGGAAAGATGAGAAATGAAACCATTGACATCCTTTCTTGAAGACAAGCTTAATTCACTTGAGAAATAGCCGCTATATACCTAATTAATTTCTTTCACCGCAATTTCAAACTAAATAATAAAATAATAAAAAAAATCTGAATCAGATTTATTCAAGTCATTCTGGCTGCATATGGATGTGAACTGCTTTTTATATTGAACAATGTTGTGTAACCAGTCAAAAAATTTGTAGATACTTAATCTAATCTATAGTCATTATCTATGTATTAATTCAAACATCTGCTTAAGTTTGTCAATTTGTTAGCAGTTCTTTGGATCCTATCTACGTAAGGCTTTCTCAATCAAAAAAAAAGGAAAAAAAGAAGAAGGCAAATTTAATTTATTAAAAAGTTATTGCAGGGTTAGCTTTTAGTCAGAGCTGCTCGTTTGGTCTTCAGTTAAACATGATGAAGATTAATGTAAAAAATATATTTTACACCGAGTTATATTCAGTGGAAACACAAAGGCAATTTCTCTTTCAGCCAATAGAAATAATTAGCTACATGCAGGCTACTTGTTGAACTCTCCCCATTTTTCAACCCTTTCAGAACACACTCCCATAAGAAAAGGTGATATCAATGTGTTCAGACAAGATGAAAGCTGAAAGCAAGATCTGTAAGGGTCACATTCTTCGGAGGGTTATAAATTTCCCCTCTGGCCATTTTACTCCCAGGGTGAAATCAGAGCAACTTTTCGAGCCGCTCAACAATACGCGGAGCTTATAAAGGTCTATTTTTATTTTCCAAGAAATCCCAAAGCAGCTTAATAGAGAGAGTCTCACAGTGTCCTCTGGTACTTGAAGCTCCTCCAACTACTCCTATAATTTCATGGTTGCAGTCCTCGCAGCTTCAGAAGCTTCGAGCAGATTTAATCGGTGCGTTATTTAAAGTCTGCACACATAACAAGGTTAGATTAAAGTGTTTTTTACTCATTTAAATATTCTCAGTTTCAAATATGCTATTATAAACATAATGGATGACATTTCTTTTCTTTAACCTCCAAAATTAAACTATCAAAAGTTGCAGTCTTGTCCTGATATCAACACATGACCTTTGTGCTTTTATATTTTCTCAGCGGATTAATATTTTCACCCCAGCACAAAGCAGCGATTCCGCGCTATGACCCTGTAGCTGTATGTTAAGTATGACAGCAGATCATCAGCATGAAGTGGCCAGCTGTTGTTTAACGGCTTTGTCATTGTCCTGGTGGCTCACTCCCGATAATTAGCTGAGGGAAAGCAGAGCGTCTTTTCCCTTCCAAGGCTGTTTGTTGATCAAAGGCATGTGACGGACTCACTAATCTCCTTTGACCGGCTCGAGAGGAGCTGTTACATCAGGGTGCAGAGTGGCAGCTGACACACACAAGGACTTTTAGCAAGGCCAGTATGTTTTGTTTCACTCTCACTCAGATTTCTGACTGTGATCGGGGGAACGTATTGCACTTGTGCTTGTTTGGGGATAAGACCTGTAACTTTTGTTAGAAGTACCTGCCAACTGTCAAGGACAGAAACACTTCTTCTTGTATCCGCACTGAGGGTTTGCTGGACTTTGGTAGCTTTGGTGGTTTGGATCCTTCTGCCATGGGACATGTCATGCAGAATGTGTCATTTAGTGCCCACTAAAGGAGTCTTGAAATGTATCCATCCATCGTCTATACTCCCTCATCGTTGCAGAGAGGCTGGTATTTATCTGCAGCAGTCATTGGGCGAGAGGCGGTATACACCCTGGACAGGTTGCCAGTCCATCACAGAGACAAACAGGACAAAAAAAACCATTCACACACCACACTACACATGTACAGGGAGTAATGGAGGCTCAATACAGAGAGAGCTCAGGCTGGGCTTCGAACCCAAGACCTTCTTTCTGCAAGACAACAGTGGCACCAGCTGCTGCGTGTGCAGCCTAGAAAATACACAAGATTTGAAAGTTTTGTGATTATTAATGAAATTGATAAACGGGTGATCTAAGTACAGAGTGGTTGGGTTATGAACTGGAAGTGGGGATGGTGAGGTGGGTATAAATTGACCTGAAGTAGTAGCAGATTCTAAACATTTAAACATAAATATTATAACAATAGATACAATTTGTGGAAGTAGTCGTGACTAAAAAAAGAATCCTTTCCAGAAAATATTTAGGAAACTTGAGCAGGTGTGCTCAATACTTGCCTGTGTGCATCTGACTCCTGGTGTCAGTAGAAAAATTCAATACTTATTTCATCCAGTGTTCAACAATTTTGAAAAAAGCAAAAAACAAACAAAGAATCACACTTTTTTGTATTTTTTTTATACATATAATCACAAACACTGCTTTAAAATATCACCCAGAAAAATTCACTCCAGGTATGATCAGATATTCTTTTGCTGTCCATCGTTTTCTTAATCTAAAGTGGCCCTAAACATCCATCCCCAAATGACTGGACATGTAGATCAGAGCCAAATAATTAGGGCAAAAACTAACAAATGGCCCTTTTTTTTTAGAGGCTTGCCATGCCATGCTAAAAAATAACCTATGTTACCCATAAAAATCACTGGATGTTTATATTGATACAGGTCTCATTAGAGCAAAACTCCCAACTCAAGAAGAAAAAAAAAGAGCTAAACTTGTTTCAGACATGGATAGGGTTGCCTGAACATTAACTCCACTGCACACTGTAAACAACACGGTGGAAAGAATTGCCTCAGTTTGTGGAACATTGTTCACACTCCATATCTGCTCTTTCTAAATGAGGGCTGCTGCAAATATTTGCGTTTACACAATCAGATTGCGGGCTGACCCGCCGTCTTTATGGTACGTTTGCTGTGAAATGCCCCTCCATCCAGTTTTATTCTGTCTCTAACGGACACAAATAAGCTGGTATTTTAATAACGTTTCTGTTCCCATTAAAGTAAGTTGATTTGAAATCTCCTGTTTTATGTCAGGTAATTCCTGACAGAGAAGACAGAAATAGAATGTGTAAAAGGGATCATTAAAAATATCTGGTTCATATGCTTTTTGGCTGACATGAAGTTGTAACGGTACCTTCCAAGGAAAACGTCCGCACTCCTCATTATTACAGCCGGCTGAACGCGGTCAACTGTTCTGGACGTCATGAGCGTAAGTCGTAACTTGTCTGCTGGAATAAATGTACTTCGCACGCGGAAGCCGACCGTTGAGTCACATCATTTGTGCAGACGTCGACTCTTTGCAGGACGACCAACTTTTAATTCAGAAAATGTCTAAATCACAAGCCTTAAAAAGTACCTTTAAAGCTTCAATTTGACTTAATGTTGCATTCAAGTCCGGATGATACAATATGAAACGACACGATCATATTGTTTGCAAATAACTGATGTTTTCCGTTGTATACCATTTTTGTTAAATGTAACATCTTGGCTACTAAGATGTTACATTTTAGTAGCCAAAATGTAACATCTTAGTAGAGTCAGTCCACCTGGCTGCACAGGTGGACTGACTCACCTGTGCAGCCAGGTGAGTCAGTCCATCCGCCTGGCCAAATATATGATTGATGTGTGGAGTTTAAAAGCCTGGATTTGAGCAGCCCTCTGGAAGTGATATTGCTGGCTTTGATTTTGAGGATAGGGAAACAACACAATCTAGCTTCCTCAGCCTCCATCATCTACAGGTGGTGATATTTTATGTCCATGCTGCGAGGCAGGTGTGCCTCGTTTTTTTTTCTGTACAAATGGCTTTTTTAATCACTTAAATCTCTTCAGAGTTTTGTGGGAACCGACATAGACAATCGGGGTTGGCAGTGCTGGTATGGTTGCCCATAAAATCTTCTTTAAGTCTTTCATTAGGAACAGTGTGTGAATTTCTCCTCCCACCAGTGAAACCCGAATAATCTCCTGCTCTCTAAGGTCTGGCAAGAAGTCTGTTTTCTATTGTTTCTCTCTCCGGCAGCCTGTCAAAGCAAAAGGAATCCTGACATTCCCCTACAGATCTGAGCTATGCAAACACCTTTCTACTTTGTCAGTGTTGTCACAATGCAGCACAATGATGAGGGACCTGTCAACAATTCGCCAACCACTGAATACCAATGCGGTGCTACCAAGTGGCGCCTCTGAACCCACACCCCAGCGGTATGTTAAAAAAAGCATCACTGCCGAGCCAAGGCTGTAGGAGTCGGGAGGTGCAAACACCTCTTCATCCTCACGCCCAGAGATGCTACAGGTGAGGGGTTTTGTGAGGAGAGCGCCGCTGCTTTCATGTGGATCAGATGAGGAAGGGATATCTGGTCTCTTGATTGGCTGCCAGTGTTTTTAAGTGTCTGCTTCTGGTGCCTATGGGTTTTCAGGTGACAATGAAATGAGAGAGATTTTGTCCTCAGCTTGACATCATGGCAATAAAATATTTTTCTATAATTCAGTTATTCTATTTTAACTCGTTTAATTAATGTGAAGAAATTCAGATCAGTTCTTTTGGAGGCATCGCTAACAAAGGGACAAGTGGCATTTTTTCATGCACCGTTCATCTAAAATAACTGAGTGAAGTTTCTCACAGAAATAGGATTTCGCATCCCGGCTGATTGGACGATGAGTCATCTTGATGCCGCTTCAGGCAGCTGCCAGAAAACCGTGGCAGGTGCGGACAAATGTCACTTCGGCTCGTTTTTCTTTAAATCCACCTTCACTCGCCTTCAGTCAATTAGTAAGACAGGAGGAAAACCTACTAACGGCTGCTAGGTCGAACTAACTCAACCACATTGTATCCATATGAACTTAAATTTGGGCCGCACTTGGTGTGCAGGTGTTAGATATGTGATTTGTAAGGAAGGAGGTCCTGGGATCAGATCCCAGCTCAGCTTCCAAGATCCAATTAGACGTTGCTGACCTTGAAATACTTTTCCCTCTGGTGTTTCTGTTACCTCTCTTGACCCATGAAATGTTCATTGTTCTGGATGGACCTCTACATAGAGCGTCAAAATCAGTAATTACAGCTATTTCCATCCATTCATCCGTCCAATCCGTACTGTAGATTCAAATCTGAGCTATCGTCTTCCTGTGTAGCTGCAAAGACTCTACTTTGTGAACATTTAAAGCACAAAATCAAACAAAAAAAGCCCTTTCCTGTTGTTACGATTAACCGTTTCCAAGACGATTTTCATCACACAAAAAGAGGGTTGGGTTGTGACACATTTTGCACCTGTTGCAAACGCTGATTGTGCTCAGCTTCCTTCCTCCTGCCGTTGTTTCGCTGAGCAGAGGCGTCTCGTCTTCCCTCGTGGTAACACTGCTGCTTCTCAGGCGGGCTCGTTGCAATTCAGATTCGTCCACTTGGTCCCTTGGTTTGCATATCTGCTTGTGCTTAGAGCCGCTATGATTATTCATGTTTGGTGTCTGCTCGAAAGAATAAATGTTAAATAGGAGAGCTTTGATGTTGACCTCAGAGCACCGCTTCTTTATTGAAAGAAATGAGTTTCTCAGTTATTCTCTTTTTTTTTTTTTTATTACCTTGTAGTGGAAAAACATGTTCATAACAGAAAGCACCACAAAACTATTTTGGAGGGTTTTTATTTACTAAATGAAGCTGGTGTTTACCAAGTTCTAAAATTATTTGAATCTAACCTCAAGTTTGCAAAGCTGCAAAGATTTTATCATAGCAAATATTACAGTTGAGATAAATTAAATATATATATTAATTAGACTCAATCCTTAGAAATGTACAAAATAAGTAAAGCTGTTAAATGTAAATGTTGTGCAACTTTGAGAAATTGATCAAACCCTAGAGTGTACTGTTAAACAGTGTTAAAGTAAACAAATTACTTATGTTAATGTTCGATATTTAGGCATGTTATATATGATAAAGAGATAATCATTGTTATTCACTTTACATCAGTGCTTCTGACGTTATGCTTGGTACATATTACTGTACTTTCACAAATGAACTGCATGCTAACTCATCATTTTTGTATTCCTGTTTTAGTTCGGTTCATTTTTTTCTGCAGATTGGCTCCGTCCCCAGTGATGAAAAAAGTGTTACGTTGTGAAACGTTTGACCCACAACTAGTTGTGCATACTGTCATTTACTCTTTAAGTCAAATAAATTTAGCCAGTTTTAGATTTTAGATGTGTGAGTTTGTGAAAGATAAACTTACAGTAATAAGCTGTGTTAACTTTTTATTAATTTTGTCAAACCTCCAAGAGTTGAATAAGTGAGAGTTTTTAGGTTAGCACTTAAAAAAAACCTGAAAGAAGAAAAAAACAGGAGTGGGAGCTATTTCCCAGAATGCTTAGCAGCATGTTTTTGTATTCTGAGATGGAAATGACTTACATTGATCTGACTCTTGTGTGTTATTAAGGCAAATGTTTATTTTAAAGCTTGTTCATGCAATTTGAAGCAAGAATTTAAATTATTCTAAAGAGAAATGTTTAATTATTTTAACTTGATATTGTTGGCAAATGATGTGAGGGCAGTTTTTTCTTGCATATTGTGAAATTATTTGCTTTATATTACAGCATTAAGTTAAAACTCACAATTCAAGATTAATCAACTTGTTGCTTAGACAACTTGTCTCTTTATAAATCAACTTTATGGTCTTTTAATTTCTGAGTAAAAACCAAAAGAATTTTATTGTTGACTTAAATTGCATTTTCAAGGCAGCAGGTGGACTTTCATTTTCAAGTTAAACCACCTTCAAATGTTTTACAGCATGTGTCAAACTCAGGGCCCATAGGCCAAATCCGGCCCGCCGTAGATTTTTTTGTGGCCCTCTAGATTCTAGACTATACACTAAGTATCTTAAATATTATGTCATCAATCAAATCTATGCAGTTTGTCTCTGTTTACTGCCAAATTATGTCAATTAGTCCCTCCAGGTTCTTGAGAATTATCTAGGAAATTCACTCAAAATCAACAAATTGCACTAAAAATTGGGAGTTTATTGCAGATTTTTCTCAAAAAATTGTCAAAACTTACTTACTTGTACTAAACAGCTGCCTCAGCTTTAATTGATGTCAGATTATAGTCCATGACCTATACAGCGTGTAATAAAAACTCACATTTATCTTCATAAATAAGCACAAATAATTCCAAATTAGTACCACAAACACTTTGATTTTTATTGGAAAAAAATTAACAAAAAGTTTCAAAATCCTGGAGGGACTGAAAAGATGTTCAATGATGTTTAACTTTAAGAATTCATTATTATTTCAACAGTTTGTGAAGAGGTTTTATCAATACATTCTGGCACAACCGGCCCTTTAAGAGCATTCATGATCTTGATTTGGCCCAAAACGAAAATGAGTTTGACACCAATGTTTTACAGTGTGACGATGTCTGAATGTGGCACTGAAAGTATTAGCTATTTTATTTTGCATCTGACAACTGTAGCTGTTTGGCCCCACATCCTGGTCCTACAAAGCCACCATCCATCATCAAAACTAAACATCCTTCCATTATTGTAAAATCTGCCCCTCCATCAAATTAATGATTTAATATTGTTTTATATGTTAGCAGTTCTCTTTAGAGGCCTGTGTTCAGTAACCTTCTTGTGGCTGATTTTTCACACCACAGGTATACCGCTCACTCTACTTACATGTGAATTTTTCTGCCACTCTGGAGCAAAGTGCAATTGTCATTTAACAACTCTGTGAAATCAGGTCAGTCAGGATTTGTTGCCTGGGTGTCGGCCGAGGTTAAAGTTATTCATTTTCCTAAACGTGGAACAGGGAAGCTTTGACTTGGTATTACCATTTTAATGATGTGCTCCTCTCCACATGAACAGTCTGGGTGCAAAGCTTAATTCTCCGGCCAGTTAAAGGTCAGTCGCAGTAGAACTTGTTTCAAAACACAAAGAATAGACAAAAAGGTGAAGGAATTCAGTGGCTTTGCATGCTGTGCCACGTTCGTTTTCTCTTCTTTTTGGAAAATTCAACGGTCATAAAAATAATAACGTGTCATGCATGTCGTCAAGTATCTCAATGATTGCTTAATGTCCTTCAAATAACGCTCCAGCTACCTCAAGTGTCATTTATTTACATGCTTCAAACACATTCCCAGGTCTGAGTGGTATTTCATGGCCCGCTTCCACTGAAGCCCAAGCATGAAATAAATTTTACATGAGCTGAAGCTAATCCGTGGAGGGCTGATTAGGTGCTAAAAAGGGAGTAATTCACCAGATAATGAACACAGCTCGATAAAAATATTCCGCAAATGTCAGCGATGACGCATAATCCTTCAATAACTGTCACATTTAATTTTTTTCTTCTCTTTATTCTCTTTTTTCTTTACTGTTTTCATGCAACCCTCCCTATCTCTTTTGTACTCTGTAATTCAAAAAAAAAAAGAAAATAGATGATGTGCCAATCAAACACAGATGAATACAAAAAGAAAAATTCACACATCTTGCATCAAACGGTCGTTAGACATCGGCAGCAATCAGGGCAAAAAGCTCCGAAAGAAAAGAGTGACAGAAGGGTTTTACAATCAACCCTGCTTTATATTTTCACGCCTCAGCACGCACAAATATCTTGACATCTAGTGCTGATGGAAATGTAACCCACATAAAATGGGAATATCTCTTTAAGAAACAGAGATTAGGGAAGCTAGGTGGTCTACCTAGCCAATAGCAAGTTTAGGTTCCAGTGTGTATCAACCAATCAGAATACAGACTGTCGCTGTAGGTCCCGCCCTTCTTCCCCGTGTCTGCAGCAGTTTGTGTGTGCGGGAGAGATCCGCCATGAGCAGGAGACTGTTAAGCTGTGCAGCGCGAGAGTCTGTGTTGGTTAAGACGGAAAAAGTAATAGATACGAACTTGAAACAAACCCTTTCGCAGCTAGAATTGCTGTTTATCATCCGACTTCTAAGCTGGAAGTTGCTAAAGTGAGTAAACTTCAGTTTTTCTGCTGAGCACTGTTAGCGCTACCTCGTTAGCCTCGTTAGCTCTTATTAGCTATT